>ML800379.1:401841-415211 GCA_009831015.1 Picea engelmannii | reverse complement strand
ATATATATATATATATATATATATATATATATATATATATAAACCGGGTATTTTTGGAAGTTCAGGGAGGTTCATATTAGAAAAATTTATGCCAAGTTGTGAAGTTCAAGCCATTTTTATGTAGGGAAGCCATTGAGGAAGCAAGCTTTGGAGGCCATTTACGAGAGCTACGCTCAACCTTTTTCAGTGCCATCAGTTGTGTTGGATTCCTGAGTTTGAGAAGAACATAGAAATACCAGTTTTTAATCCATTTGATGCATTTATGATATACGTTTGAAGCATTGAATAATAATAATAAAACCTCCCCCATTGAGACAAAGGCCCAGAGATGTAGGCAGCTTTGTCGAACTCTATTAACAATCTTGGAGTTATGGTTTTCTATTCTTAATGTTTACTTTTTGTTTTGTATTCTTTATTATGGCTACACCATTCTTTCATTAAAATCTTCTTCTTCTCTTAATTCCTAAGTGGTAAATCAACTCATGCATAAACTTAACCATAGTCTTTAAAAGATCAAATTCAGATCAAATGTGTTAAATTTTTATGTAAAAGAAATTGAAACCACAAATGCCTTCTTACAATTTTCTTGTTAATTTTTTTAAAATTATGAGATATAAAACATGATTTACTTTTTCTCATTTTATTGTTCTATTAAATAATTTAATATTTAAAGAGATGTTTCTTTATATTTAATTTTTTAATCAATAGTTAGGTTTTTCTTTTTTTTCAATAATACCAAAATATTTACCATATTCTAAGAATATACAATAATGCAATTATGTATATAATTAATAAGAATAAAAAAAAAATTAAATATATTATTAATTTGGGAGTGAACCAAGGCGAGTTAGTGGATATTGATGATTTGCATATGCAGTGGCAATCATTGTTTGTGGCCCATTTATTATTTATTATTCTCTTCCAATGGGGAATATAGCAATGAGTACGGTAAGTTGATTGTATATTAGTTAACCTATTGACCATAAATTTATATTGTTTTACAATGTTTAACATTGTTGTGTTGATTTTTTGTATTTGAAAAAAAAATATAAATCATTTTTTTTTATTCTCATTGGTCCATAAATCAAACCCCTTATTGTATAGGTGATGGCTAGAATTTATGACTCAGTACCATCTCTGTTTTGCTCTTTTGTCCTTCACATCTGGAGAGAATTTCCTCCCACGACGATGCCCTTCCTATTATTGGTTTTGCAATTTGGTGGCTCTGACATGTGTTTGTGTGCGACCTACATATTAGGGAATGATGTCTTGTACATTTGAATGAAAACAACCACGATTAACACCAATCACCAAGGATTTCACATGATTTTTCTAATTCAGCGTCATTTCCATGAACAATAGAATTGTAATTTTTTATAATATTCTCAACCATATTTCTAATCAACACTTTGATTTCAACCAGAAATATGCTTTTCGAAGGATTTGTAGTTGCAGAACTGCCATAGTTCTGATGTATAAAAAGTGACATCAAGCATGGGCGAAAAACCTTTCTACTGACACGTTTGTTTGGTGTCTACCTTATGCAAAATTGATATCTGTTTTTATTATTGTAGCAAATTATTTGATGGGTTGCGACTTTAAACCTATATTACAAACATATTTTTCAATGCAAAGATAATGTTCACATTTATTTCCCTTATTTATGTATGAGTTTCAAAGACAGTCGACCAATAGTGGAATGGAGGAAACTAGTTCTCTTGTTTAGTAGTTGTGCCATATCTCATCACTAACATATAGTGTTTTACAGTTATGGACGTTGTTGATTGGATTTCATAAAGAGGGTGATTAGGTTAAAGGGATGGGTTGAAATAACCTACTTGATTATTCATCTTGTTGAATATAATCAATGAACCCATGGGATGATGTCGGCATCATATGAAACACCATGTTGGGGCCATGCCACATAGGAATGAATTTTTACATATGAAGCTACTCATTGTGAGTAGTTGAATGAGTGAGGGAAGATCCTTGATGGGATCCATCAGGACACGAAGGAAGTATGAAACATGAATCTTCGAGGGAAGGGGTAGCAGATAATTTGGTGGCAATTTCTGAAAAATATATCTGAGACAACAAAGGCTCGAGACTAGGAAGTTTACTAGATTCTCCAATGAATTCCCCCAGTCCCGGATTGAGACTCATCATGCTAACTCTCATCGATTCTAAATTAGGGAGGACAGATTCTCAATGATGCCCATATTCCCTGTGATTATCAATGGAATCCATAACTTCCAATATGGCCTCTTATGAAGGCAACTCATAATCGAGGATGTCATGTGAACATGGATATTCAACAACCCATGCATACATAGTAGCTTGATCACACTCCATATGAGGATGGAGGTGTTTCCCCTTATCATCTTATGCTGATGGGATTTTTAGATCGACAATCTCTACCATGATGAGCGACATGGATGCTCCATATGATTCAACATCCTTAGAATGAGGTACCACCCAAGGATTGGAAGACCCAGGGGGTCCACTAGTATATGAATAAATCATGTTGATAGGAGAAATGTTTGCAATAGGAGATGGTGGGGGAAGAGAAAATATTCCCATAATTGAAGGAGTTTTGAACATCCCCACACCAACACTCATGTAGGACTATTGGGTATCACCGAAAAATGGTACATTAGACCCCGCATTGGATCCAAGTTCTAAGGTATAGAATGCAAGCTGATCAATCGTCACTATTTTCCCTTGATGATGGAAGTTTAGGACCCTAAATACCGACGAGAAAACTACGGTCGTCTACTAGAACCAAGTATTCCCGAGTAACATATTGTACTCAATAGTTGCATCAAAAACCTCCACAACAACAAAGACAATCTTACCACCTAATGTGATGGGTAAGGCAATGACTATTCCATGGGGATAGAACATGTGTCCATCAAATTATTTAAAAAATGTAGCAGATGTATCAAGATTAGGAGAGCTAAGGGATTTCAAGAAAGACATAGACATGATGCAATTTGAGGCTCCTTCATCCACCATTGTCCAGTAGATGTTTTTCCCCAATGCTTGCACTACGATGTGGAAGGTGACCCAATCATAGAGCCTATGAGTAACCTGAGAAGAATAAAAGGTCATCAAACTTGACTCCAAGGGATCAATCCCACCTATGGATGAAAATAAGGATTTCTACTATGTGGGGGAGCTTTGGAGGACTTCATGTGCAGACATGGTACGTGGTGCATGGACCAAGTATTCCATAATACTGTAGTTTTGGGTGGCCTATGTTTTGGGATTATGCATCGTGTGTTGAAGAATTCCCTTTGGGGGACGAAGCAGAGCATCAAAATATGATTTCTCTATTTGAAGAGGGCCACCAGGTTGGGAAAAAGATGCTACTTCTGGGGTAGCATGGGAATTCTCATAAATGTCATAGTTTTTGGTTCATGTTTACAATTTGACTATGTGGTCACACATGTAGAAAAAATCATTCGAGGAAGACCCCTCATGGTGAGGGGTACCTACCATTCCCCCTTGCAGAGGGGGAGGATTTATGGCAACGATGTTTTGATGTTGAGGGGGAAAAGCATGGGTTAAGACAACAGGTTGTTGGGGGGCACACTGTTGTGCCAAAAATCAATGGATCTCATCCTTTTGAGGACATTGATGAGTGGGATGGTCTTCCACACAAATAATGTAGGGAAACCAACTTTTACGCTTCTCTTTAGTGCCCCCCTCCTAGGTGTTTTGGGTGGAGGTGGTCTTGTTCTCAACATTGGAATTTTTCTTTTTGTTCCTTTTATTCTTGCCTCCAGGTTGTTGAATATTATTCCGTTGCATGGATTTCGCCAAATTCACCTCAGAGGTTTGCGAAGGGACTAAAACAATTTTTGCACTAGTACCTGAAGTTGATGGGTGTGACTTAATGGACACTTGACCCATTTTATCAGCTAGTTGTTTTATAGAGTCATGTGAAATAGAACCAACCATGCCTCAATGTGGGGTCTTGATTTTGGTTTCTTTGGATCTTTCAACAGTCAAGGATCATTTGGGATGATATCATACAATGTACCCAGCTGTGAATATATTAATTCCAAGTGTTGGGAATGAAAAATGGTCTACTCCTTGGTGGCTATCCTAACCATAGCTACATCTCTAGAAATGGGTGGTAGGAGGGACTTTGTGAACCACTCCATAAGGATCTTGTCCAAATCTGAGTCTTAATCATCCTACATTGTCACGACCACTCATGTATAAGATCAGAAATGTGAGTAGCATTATCTTGTCACAACAAAGTCAATAAATTCATTCTTATCTCATATCGAATGGGAAATTGGTAATGCGTTAAGAATAACATTGGCAAGTCATTGAATCTTTTAAAGGAGACTCCTTTTAATTCTATGTACCATTTGGTGGAAACTCCAATCAGGGATCTCTGGAAAATACACAACCTCACACTATTATCCATCATCGAGTTAGATGAACACCATACGTGGTATGTCATGATGTGTGTGGAGGGGTCCTCTCCTGGATTTCCGTTGAACTTTGGAATATCTGATGGAAACTTGGAAGGAATTTCCAGCCATGATGGGTCATGGGAAATAGGGTCATTTGTTAACCGTGACAAATCCGGTAAATCTAACATTGCAAGAAAAGGTAATGGTGAAAATGAATACTAGGAGGGAGGTGAAGTCTTTTTTGTTCTAGATGGACCTTGCAATCCCCATATATTGGTACTAATGGAGGGTTAGGGAGCTCTTGAAGAGTGATCACTCCCAGGGATGGTGGCACTTTTGAGAGCATGGCTTCTACCATGAACAAACACGCCCCCAAGGGGGTTTTCCCCAGGGGTAAATGTGGACCCTCCAAGAAAAAAATTCCCAAATTTAGTCCCAAGGAAGAAATACCCAGGACCAGATGTGTTACCAAAGGGAAAAAATCCCTAGGATGAAAATTTTCCCCTAGGGAAGGGTGTGCTTACCCAAGGAAAGTTAAAAACTCATGATGTACTACTTTCTCCAGACTGATCAGGGACAACCCCAAATACACTAGGAATGTTCCATCTAAAAGGTGAACTAGCACTTGATGATACCGGGATGAGCATAGGAATGGTGGAGGTGGAAGGAATTGCATCCCCCATGTTGAAACCAAGGCTTGAACCCCCACCCGAAGAACATCCAAAGGTGGAAATCAGGATAGACAAGATGGGTGTAGAAATTATAGGTAAACTAACATATGGAAGTGATGACACAACTGGTGACCCACATATTGAGGGACCTGTAGAAAATGGTATGGACAATTTAGGTCCAATGGAGCTAAGAGGTGGAAATGTGGAGATCACGAGGATGATCCCTAGGGTATTTCCCTAGTCCCACTTGATGATGGGATCATAGGATCATATACACTAGGAAAAACACTCATTCCTGACATGGTGGGAGGATGACTAAACAAAGAGAAAGGCTCACTAAAAATTTCCCTTACTTGGACAAGTATAGAGGTGTCTGGCTCAGTTAAAGGAGGGTTAAAATTTTGTGGAGGATGTTCTTATACCACTTCTACTTCAATGAAACCACTCTCTTCAAACCAAAGTTGAGGCCCTTCAAAGTCATTGTATCTTCTCGTACGCCACTTTAGAGGCGGTTACACCTTAGTAATTGGATTAATTCCTCGTATTCGATGAGACCATCACAATAATTCAACCACAGTGAATGTAATAAGTGAAAATCCAAACAAAATTCAACCTAAGGCTGACCTAGACTCAGACTCAAAGAGCACACCCCTAACCAGTTCTAGGCTAAAAACAAACAAACCAATTATCTCAGGGGCATTCTGAAAACCAACCCCATGGGGGAGATGAAGTCCCCACAATATTGGACAGAAAAGGTATGAGGAGAAGTTACAATGATCTACGTGAAATAACCCCAACTGGTCCAACCACCCTTTATTAAGGCGGACACCCTATGGGGAAATAAGACCATAAACAAATGTCTTTTGCAAGTACTACAAGCACGTCCCACCTACAATCACCTTTGTAGCTCCCTAGGAAAGGTCACCAAAGCTACCACCTAACAATCAATGGTTGGGTGAATAATCGTAGGTCTGGCTGCACGAAAGGGCAGGGTAACAAATCCTGAATCTTTGAAGGCGTTAACCAATGAAACCCACGTATACATAGAAATCGAAGTGGTATCGAAAATACCAAAACAAGTAGAGAGGGGTAATCTCCCTACTTTCCCCGATGCGACCTTCTGCTAAAATCTTGTGTTAGAGGAGGCTCCGAACACACCTATTGTAAGAATGTATTTAACACTCTTTAATGAATCCTAAGTTTTTTTTTAGTGTCCTTGGAGATTTTTCTTTCCAATCCTAATCCAAGGCCCTAAGCCTATCTAATGTTGGTTCACTGCAAAATAAAAATGTCTAATGAATTTTAGATTCCGTAGTTTCTTTTTAGGGATATTGCTTAATTCCAAGGGTAGTGGATGAAAATTTGGTGATTTTTTGACCCTTGACCCAACCAAGCAATGTAAATATGATAGTGCAAACTTTTCACCTCAATGAAATCTAGCTATGGGAGGGAAAGAGACTTTTCTTTTTCTTTTCTCTTTGTAACTTTTAAAAAGTGAAACATCGCACACACCAAGAAACCAACAAGAAAATCATATCTGAAACCAAACAATGTTCCTAATGAACTTTTCACTAATGCTTTGAAAGAAAATGAGCATGAGACATTTTGTTTTTCTTTTTTTTAATATTTTGGTTGTTTGTTTCCAATTAGAATGAAAAATTTCTTGATCTAAGAAGGAAACACATATCAAAAAGGAAAAAATAACAAGAATCAACAAGCAAAGGGGATATAAGAAATTGGAAATGAGATCGGATCAACCCACTCACAGAATCTCACAAGGATCTCACTAAATGATCTACAAAGTATCCCTAAGATTAACCTAGTAATCCAAGACAAAAGGGGGTTTGGACTTCTTTGGTTTCCCTAGATCTAGAGAGAACAATTCCTTTTACACTAAATATGAGTATACCATCATACATTTTAATATGAACGTTGTTCCTGTATGTCCTGGATGATGTAGATATATGTAGTTCCAGCTCCAACTCCTATCACCTACTCCCTGCACAAAAGCAACAAACACTACCAATCTTCTTCTTTTTCTAGTGTTAGAAATAATCAAATTCACTAGATCTACCTTGATCTATTACTCATAAGATTAGATCCAAACCATTCATGAATAAAAGACAAACAACTTGGGGAAAAACAATGATATATTGATTAATCATGAAGAAATTACATCAATATTACATACCTTGGATGTGGATGTGTTTCTCCTTTTCTCCTTGCTCCTTGCTTCTCCTCTCAACTTCTTGGTCGGGCTAGGCTCTCTGACTTCTGCCTGTGATGGATAGGAAAATAACCTCTGCAGATGGGAAACATAACATTACTTCTAAATTCCCCCTTTCTTGCCTAAGACTTACCTTTGTTATATAGTTCTTTGTAGGAGGCTTGGGAGAGCTTCTAGATCTTCTAAAGACCACTAGAGACTCAATTCTTAGAAAAAATGTGTATTTTGGCTTATATCCTCTGTTACTGGATAAATCGGTAGGTGCAGACACTAACTGATCTCCCTAGATCCGCCTAGATCTAGAACAAAACACACTAGAACATGACGCTTTCCTTAAGTTTTAAATATCAAATTTACTAACTAAAGAGGGATAGGTGACATACCGTTTAAACGTCGCTTCCTCTCGCCATCACCATCCTAGCTCCATTCCAACACTCATACAATGATGATCCTTCAAAATAACGCAACCAACCAAAGTGATAGTAATAGCATAAACTCAATATAAACCTATGTATGTGATCAAGGAATCATAAAATAAAACACAACAAGATTTATAGGAAAGAATTATATTACTGTATCATATTAAATGTGAAAGAGAGATTACAACCATGGCATTGATGTCGTAATGTCCCTTCCAACTGTCCTTCATTCCCCATACACTTCCACTCCAAGAATTCTGAGAGCATAGATCTGATAATATTCACAATCTATCTTGACAAAGTGGCTCATCTAGCCAAGCTAACAATCTCCAAAGCTCAATCCAATCCAAACTAATCCAAAAAGCTCCAAAAGCTAA
Organism: Picea engelmannii; assembly: GCA_009831015.1. Classification (NCBI taxonomy): domain Eukaryota; kingdom Viridiplantae; phylum Streptophyta; class Pinopsida; order Pinales; family Pinaceae; genus Picea; species Picea engelmannii. The sequence goes on along the minus strand of ML800379.1, from coordinate 407,087 downwards.
TCTCATCCAAGCCAACTTTCTCCATGAGAGCTCCTCTCCTTTTATAAACTGAAGACGACAAGGTGATGAGGTTAGGATGATCCCACCAAATCATGAAAGTGAGTAAGATCCAAACCATTCGGCTGCCACCTCACCATGGAAGTTTCTCCTTCTAGAAGCATCAATAAGATGCTCGTTTTTCCCATGCATGAGCATTCTCGCACCCTTCTTATAGAGAAACCTGCAAACCTCTTGTAACCCAACTATGGTGCAGCCTGTGAGAATCAGGCATTCTTGCACCCTAGCCATAGTGCAGCATGAGAAAATCATCTTTAATAGGGTTTTCATAAAGGAAAATGAAACTTCTTTTCTCAGGAAAAGTTCTTCTCCCTTCTTTCTTTAGGAACTCAGGCCACTGACCCCTTTGAAGAATACATACAGGTTTACATCATTAACAGTCATAGGTATGACAGAAATAATGTGTAATAGAGAGCCCCCCAAAGTATGAAGTTATAACAGAGTGATAGCTAAAATACTTTGTCTAGTGTGTGTAGGGAACAAGGAACAGTCGGTCGGAAACCTGCCAAAAAACAAGGAAATACAGTACAATAATATATCATCACTAAGGTAGGCATTCCCATACTCAGAATACAAATGACTCAGAGCATAAATATCAACATGCGAAGATCCATGTCAAGTAAGACAGGTCATGACCACCAAACATACACTGTGGATCCATGCAAATATGACTCAAATTTGAACATAGCCACCAAAAATACACTGTGGACCTATGTGTTAAAAGCCTCAAATTTGAACATAGCCACTAGACATACAATGTGGATCTATGTAACAATACACTAAATATACTCCAACGCAACCTAGATCCATCAGAAAATATATAGGGTCTTCATCTCCACCACTCTATGTATGAATCTAACCATGCAAATACATGTGTTGAAGTCGAACATGGTAGAAACCACTTGATTACCGGTCAATGATGATAACCGTTAACAAGTGCAGGGAAATCACCATTAAATCAATGACTCCTAAGGTACTCTAGTACAATCCAATGAATGTGAGTTAATGAGCTGAAGTCGAACACTTGACGAAATCTCTCAATCAGGGGTCAATAATGAAAACCCATTGTCGAAAGAGAGGAAACATCCCATTGAGGCATGCAAGTTCCAAGGGACCAATTGGTTTCTAAGTCTAATTCCTGGATAATGAGTTGAAGTTGACAGGAAAAGACACGTCATAGGAGGGCCTTAATGTATCCCCCATCAATGACACAAAACAAGTAACAAGATTTGATGTAGATCAGAGTAATAAGTGATTCGGGACTGACTCAGGGATGACCGATGCAACATAAGGCTTAAAGACTGCAGAGATGGCCGACACAATAGAAGGCTTTTCGGGTTGAACATCTCTTTGAACATATTGATGACACGACAATTGTCTTGGAAAATATTGACTCAACAACAGGGATCACAAACCAATTTGTAATCTTATAAAGGAGTATGACCAAGAGACAAGTAGATTTTCCAACCTAGACACAAGGCGAGTGAAAAGGTGTCATGTTCAAAAGCGAATCTTCCACAGAATACAGGTTTAGATACATTTCTATCCCAAAATTTGCCCCACCATTTCTGACGAGTACCTCTTTATTTTTACGCAAGCTTGAGGAGGATAACATATGCTTGTAATGTAAGCTCATCCTTCGGAGTATGTTTAACAAACCCTAGGAAGGATTGGTTTGGTCCCATATGGGTCTTTCGATGTTTGTTTAACGAGTCCAAAGATAGAAAACTTAGGGGGTTTTCATGTTTATAGAGTCTAAAAAACACTTAAAGAGAACTCTCCCAGTTCCTTTTTTGTAAAGTAGTTTGATAGGACCGAAAAAGTGATAAACTATCGCCCACCAAACGTTTTCTTCAAATAATTTTATGAGCATGAAAAGAACAAGATCGCTCGACAATCTTTTAATGTTTAAAGAGTCTGAAAAAAGCTTAAAGGAAACTCTAGGGGGTTCCTTTTTCATATAACTTTTACGAGTCCGAAAAAGTGATAAAATTATACTCGATTACATTCTCATTGATTTACGAGCACAAGAAAGAACAAAGACTAATCTTGGTAACTTATTCTCATGTATTTACAAGCATGAGAAATAACGAATACTAAGCTCGAGATTGTTTTTATTTTTACGCAGGCTTTAAAACAAAACAAAACAATGCTTGGGATAGATTTTATTTTTACACAAGCTTAAAAACTAAAGAAAACTATGCTTGATCCTGATTTCATTTTTACACAAGCTTGAACCAGAGGAAACTATGGTTGAGGTAGGTGGTTTCATTTTTACACAAGCTTGAACCAAAGTAAAAACTATGCTTGAACTTCCCAACGCATTATCCACGAATTCGCATGGTTGGTACTTAGCCCCCAGCTTAAGAAGCTAGTGGCTCAACTTCAACATGAATTCTAGAGGCTGAGGCAAATTCCCCCCAAGATTCGTTTCATCCAACTGAAAAGGAGAATGAAATGAAGCTTCAAATACTAGACGAAGGACTTGACTCAAATAGAGAGGGGGAAAACTATTTCATTTTTTAATGAGCTTGACACAGAAACAAGAACTATGCTCGTAACCTCTGTTTCATTTTTTAACAAGGTTTCCATAGAGACGAAAAAATATCCTCATAAGTGGTTTCATTTTTTAATGAGCTTGAAATCATAAAACCATGCTCAAGGCTGGTTTCATTTTTAAATGAGCTTGAAATCAAAAAATCGTGCTCAAAGACTTATGTTTCATTTTTTAACGAGGTTGCTTCAGAGATGCAAAAACTATCCTCGAAACGGGTTTCTCTTCTTGATCATGGATTCCAAGAGGACAATACTCTGGAATGACACCATGTCAAGGGACAAGACTTGGTGATGGCTTCCAAGAGGTCTTCGCTGGAAGGAAGAAACACACTCTGGAAGGACACCATGTTGAGGGTTGCAACAGGAGTAAAGAGATCAAGCTCTAACAACCCTATCGAAGAGATCACCATGTCAACCACTGGATCTAAGTCATCATAAGTTGAAGCCATGGGCGACAATGCCACATAATTGACTTGTGGCGGGGGAGATACTGTTTGCATACAAGAATCATTTAGGGAGGCAATCCAGGCAGGGTCAACGAATGAAAGTTGATCAACAGTCACAACTTGTCCATCGTGAGGGAAATATATCACACAAACAAGAGTAGACACAATAGCTTTCATGGCATAGACATAATAACGCCCAAGGAGTAAAGACAAATCCAAGGGGTCTTGGATGACCATGACATCAATAAAGACAATTTTCCCTCCCAAAGTTACAGGAAACTGAGGAAGGGTCCCTGAAGGTTGACTGGTTCTTCTGTTAAAAGATAACAAATTCTAAGTAACCTGGGCAAGCTGAGGACAACCCAAAGCTTGCCAATAAAAAGAGGACAAAATGATAACTGATGCACCTTCATCTATCAATGTCTGAGGAATGTCCTGACCACAAACTTGCACTGTAATCTAGAAAGGAATGTGAGAAGGAAGAGGAGGTCCAGTTAGCACACTCCAATTAAAAAGGATGGCCTCATTACTTGGAGGGGGTTTCATGGGAGAAGGAGGAATACCCACCGGCATGGTAGATTCTGTATCAATGAGAAAAACATCGGAAGTATCAGGTTTACTCTCTAGTGATAGAGTAGGATCGACCGATGGATAGATCAGATTGACCACTTGGGTTTCATTCTCCAAGGGGAGAATGGGGTTGATAGGTGGAAATGGATCGACCGCTTGGGTTTCACTCTCTAACGGGAGAGTGGGATCGACTGAGGATGGGATAGGATCAATCACTTTGTTAACACTCTCTAAATGGAGAGTGGGATTGACCAAAGATGGGATCGGATCGACCACTTTGTCAACTGGTTCAATTAAGGACATGACCAGATTGACGACATGATCAATTAGATTGACCAGCGATGGATCCAGAGTGATCATTCCATCAACTACAGGTGGGTTGAGAGAAAGTTTGCGATAAGAAGCTAGAAGTTGAGGCTGTGAAATAGTCATGTCTTCCAGGAATTCCGAGGATTCTTCCATATGAGGGAAAATATGAGTTAGATGACGCCCTTTGCATAACATACATGGGAACTTGGCTCTACTTTTCTTCTTCCCAACTATATCGTGACTAGTCGACGGGAAGTCATCAACATGTTGTTCAGAGGCTGACGACATGGGTTGGCGAGGATGTGTAGACCATGCTTCTATAACCTTGGATAGACCAGGGCAATCCTTAAGAATATGGCTACCCTTACAAATCCTGCAAGGGTACTTGGGCTTACGGTTTGTTGGGGTGATCTTGACATCATCAACACTCCCAACACGATTAACAGTAACTGGTTGTTTTCCAACATGTTTGACAGTGGTTGGAAGATTTGACCTTTGTTTATCTTTATTCTTCTTAATATTCCTTTTCTTCTTCTTCTTATTCACCGGTTTACTAGCTTCAGAACTTTCACTCAACGAAGAAGATGAAACAGAAGGCAACCTTGCAAGCGAAGAAGGCGAAGAAGACCTTACTGGTGAAGAAGGTGAAGGATCAACATGAGGTTGATGTTCGTGGAGGGAAGTTCTTGTGACTGAAGCACTAACTGCATTCGGGATTACTTGAGTGGAAAAAAACCATACCGGTAATCCAATTGTGAGACCTAGAAGGCTCAAAGTAGCAATATGAGGAGGACCAATGTTTCCATAAGAAGGAAAAACAAAAGGTTCCCCTGGAGCAGGGGTTCCTTCATTGGTCATTCTGGGAACTGACACCATTAAATAAATATTAAATATAGAGTCCTCTAGAGAAAACAAACAACACACGCTAAAAATCTAGTAAGTAAGCAAGCAAACAAAACCTTCTCACAATGAACGCACTAGTTGGTGATGAAATCCAATGTCATGGGAACAATGTAAGAAGGGGATGAGATAGTGTTGGAAATACTAAAACAACTGAGAGGGGGGGGGTGAATCAGTTGTATATAATCTTAAACAATTTTATACTTATTAAATCATTATTAATCTTTCCTCATGTGGTCATCAACAATGTACAACATATGAGAAGTAAAAGTAAAAACCATCAGTCACACATGAAGTACACACAGAGACAGATTTTCACGAGGAAACCCATAAAGGGAGAAAACCTCTTCTTCTTCGAAATGATAGGCAGTCTTTTGTAGTTCTGTACATCATTTACAATTGAGCACC
>ML800379.1:374494-388462 GCA_009831015.1 Picea engelmannii | reverse complement strand
ATATATATATATATATATATATATATATATATATATATATATATATATATATATATATATATATAACATATATGTTTCATCGCGCATGGGATCTAGGATAGGTTTGCGAGGGGACTGGCGTGATGTCAGACATCGCACCAGCCCCCTTGTGAGACTGACCCATGTCCCATGCACACACACACACGCACACACAAACACACACACACACATGCACACGCATACGCACACACACACACACACACATGCGTGCGCGCGCACACATACGCACACGCACACGCACACGCACACACACACACACCCACACCCACATATATCTCTTTCTATGTGTGTGTGTGTGTGTGTATAAATTTGAATTTTTTTTTTACATATTTTATGATCTTGTTTTCGTTTAAATTTTATTTTTTAAGTTTTTTTTATATATATTTTAATTTGTTTTTGTAATTTTAAGGTGTTTTAACTTATTTTTGTTATTGAAAATTTTAATAAATTTTGTATTGAAAATTTTATTTTAGGTTTTTTAATTTGGGGTTTTTGTATATATGTGTTACGAGGAATATCTCTCTATGGCCAGGGTAAACCACAATAGACGGAAATGACTGTAGAAATCAAATATATTCTGAAGTATGTTATGTAAACAAATATGCTACCAAGACAAGATAATAGGCCTACCTCGTCTAGACGTTCAATGAAGTCCACCATTGAGCACTTGACCCAAAGAAATATACTTGCAACTAGTACTCAACAACCAAGCAAAGCAAGCATATGGTGATAATAAATGATGTTAGCACATTCAATAGCATAATCCATTAATAAACAAGACAACTACGCCCATGGAATAATAATTCGAATATTTGCAAGATATCAATTGGATGGGAAAATAGTATTTCTATTAATATATGATCAACAGAAGTGAAAATGTTACAGACTTCCGTGTCGGCATGGTTTGGAACCGAGAAACTAAGTTCCTTCTAGCTGGGCCTCCACCACTTCAATCCTCCACTAAATGCAAGCTCATAGAAGAGAGACAATGAAGTTCTCAATCAAATAAGGGAAGAGCTTGGGGGATGAACACTGTGTTCAGATTTAAAGGACAAAGGGATGCATACTCAATATGAAGTAAATAATTTCTCCAGAGTAACTTTGCTCTCAAAGTTGAATTATTTTTCTTCTTTTCCATAGCTCATAATTGATCCATTTATAGCCTTCAAATGGAACTGAAGGGCCGAGTCAGAACGTTTCTAGTATATGGAAGGCCAAGGATAACAGATCTCCTATCGTGACATGGAAACCCGACTCCATTTTTCATTTTTGGTCACAAATCCCGATGTACACGGGTTGTAGTGGTGCAGCCTGTGTATACACATGTGTATAGTAGGCAAGGTGTGTACATGTGGAAAAATATGTATTTTTAGTTCAGGGATTTACAAATAGGGATGATAAGTCTGCATAGGGAAATGGAAAAAGGACTTCTGTGCAAGATTTCATAAGATGAGAAAAATATTGCTATAACAGATGGCCCCTAGTGTGTGGGGTCAGAGGAGTATCTGCGATGGCCGAAATACATTATAAACAACCCATAAGTGGAGTGATGGGGAACCAGCTGGACGAACTAGTTTCTCATTACATTCTACAATGAATTTGCATATATTGCTTCCAATTTGAATTATACCACAGATCCATGTGAAAAATATACCAAACAACTGTCTGTGGCCATGAATAGGAAAATACAAATGTGGTTACATGCCAAAGGATGTCATAGTCACAAACAAGGCCCAATAGAACCAGTCTCAAAACCAATCTGAAGATATTTGTATACAATGGAGTACAATCTGATCTCCCATGATTACTGAATTCATATAGGTACTGGTCCAATGAAAAGGAAGCAACAACTCAGGAAAGTTGTGGCCTCATACTGATGTCTTCAAGTATTCTACACCATCCGCCAAGAGTGCAAGTCTACATCATGTGAATAAAGGAGTTGAGTTCAAAGACAATGAGACATCATTTGATTACCGGTCATTGAGGTATACCGTTAATAAACACAAGACAACCTATCATTAATGAAATTAGGTATCAAGTCACCGATTACATTATTACAAGTGTGAATAAAGGAGTCAGTGTCGAACACCTGAAGAATCCATCGATCAAGAGACATTGATGTATTCCCAATTGTCGATGCCGAGAGAACCTGCAACTAATGACTACAAGAATCAAGGTACTAATAAAAATCTAGGTTTCGTTTCCAGAATAGATGAGTTGAAGTCGATGGAAGGAGACTCGCTGAAAGGAGAGCATTAAGGCATCTCTCATCATCCAACATGAGGAACAAAGCATGAGATTCATGATTTGGAGGAAATCAGATGAAGAACATGTTCATGAACCAACGACCCTGTGAGTATTTTTCACGTGCCAAGTGCAAGCAGTACACGAAAAAGACCCTTTGAATAACAACCAATGTGTGAATAGATGTCTTGCCATCGAACACAAGGGAAACCACCTAGTCAACGACCAATGATGAAATGTCGACTGTTGGGTTCAAGGTTACCTACCAATGATGAAAGTAGGACCAGGGTGCATGATAAGACTACAATATCATGTGATTCTGAGACAAAATGAGGGTATGGCCAACATGCAAAGTCAAGAGATCTGAGAAATGAGCGACACAGGTTGAAAAAATTCCTTTGAACAAGAGCATGAGACATATGAAAGACTCCGACAACATAAAATCGATGATGAAACCATGAGATGCATGAGGCATCAATGATATTATCTATAGGGACTGGAAGAGTAACCAGTTGGTAGATAAGACTCGGTAATGAGATCAGCTTCCTAAGGCCATGCTAAACCCAAAATTATGGTGACAAATGGACTCAATAAATTTGTGCTCTATTCAAAGGTGACGCGATTGTTGCCAATATAAGATAATACTCCCTTTCCGCTCGTTGGTTTTTTTTTTTTCATAGACAAATGAATGTTATGATACAGATGAGGAAACGAGTGTTGCAAGTAAGAAAAACTAGTTCCAGCAATGGAACATACCTATGCTCAATGCAAGAAGATGCATGTGGGAAATGGACACTCGGGGGAATGTATGGAGTGTCAAATTGCGAAGGATATAAACGAGGCTCTTCTTGGTTGAGGATACAAATCTGCTGAGGAAAATGGTTTATAACGCAAAGAGAGAATCAACTATAGGCTCAATACTGCAAGCAGGGGCATGAGATGCAATCACAACTTAATGCCAAAAAATGTCCCTTTTTATGACATTTAATCTACTTGGTGTTAAAAAGGGATAAACTTGTGCCAAATAGACGTCCTTTCAAATTCAATTTACGAGTGTGAAAGAGACAAGTTAACTCGACAATCTTTTCTCTTTTTGAATACGAGTTGGAAAATATATTAAACTAAACTCAGTTGGGAGTCCTCTAGGTAGGAGCCAACATGTTTATGAGTGAGAAATGAGGCTCAACATAAAGTCATGTATTAACTCTAAGGGACTCCCGGTCTTATGGAAAAAATATCTGCATGGGAACCAAATGAAGCAGAGGATCTAACTAGGGCACCCATGTTCGGTAAGTCTCTACCACTTGATAATGACACGTCTTATAGTAGATGGGAGATTCTATGTCACAACAAATGGGTTCGTACCTAAGGCATAAAAGTGACAGTTATAGGACAATGCAAAAATGCATGATGGAATGGATACCTATCCTATATGCTGGGTAGTGAACATACCTTCCTGTGGTTACAAATGTTGAAATCCGCAAGAATCCTTGGTGAAAACTACAAAAACCAACTCAATCCACTATTGTATTAGTCCATTAGGTGAAAAAATGACTCAAAACTATAGAAAGTGGGTAAAATTGTTATAAATAGTAACAAAACTAAAAATTACTATGTTTTGACCTAAATAGTGAAAATTGGACCAAATTACCTCCGATATTCAACTAGTGATTGCGGGAGTGTCAGGCGATGAAATTAGAAATCGTCTGGACCAGGTAACTACTCTTCCCCTCCTCTTCCTTTCTAGTGGATTAAATTTTTAAATTAGGTTTCAAATTTTAAGTAAATTAGGGAGCAAATTGGGTAACTCGGTGTATGAGGGCTATCGTTCATAGGTTCACGTATACGTAAGTTTATACACACCTGTGAAAAGTACAAGGAACATATACTCAACCCTATACGTGAATGTAAACAAAGAAGCCCACGTACAAGTCCGTAATCAAGGATTTCTATGGTTGATAACTCAAAATTTGACTTTTATCTAGAAGGATGGTGCTAGAATGGAGGGAAAGGGAGCACGAGGAGGTAGATGCTGCTGTGGATAGAGATCTAAGGGCTCAAATAGATTTGAAAAGATGTGGTTTATATAAATTTTGGGAACTCAAATGGATGAGGGCCCAGGTGATATTTTTTGAGATGCTTGCAAATTACTGGGACCCTGACAGTGAAAGATTCAAACTCGATGGGAAACCATTGAGGATTGAAGTAGAGGATATTTACTTTTTGACTGGATTATCGCGTCGGGGTGAGGTCATAAACCTCAAATAATGGGGAGCAGGGAGTAGAATAAAAACATAGGAGTACATAGATGCTCACTATGTAGAAGGGACTCTGAAGGTCAAGAGTCAACTCCCCATCTGAGCGATAAACAATCTCAGCCTCAAGATTGTTGTCCTCATGTTGACCAGGATCATAGGATCATCCTTGATGCACTAGTCATCGAGGCCGCTCATGTTCTATGCTGTAGAGTGCTTGAGACCCATAGTATATGATTGGTGTACCTCTCTACTGGCTAATATGAATATTCAGTTGACAGAGTGCAAACAAGGTAGCAAGAGGAACTTCGGGTTTTCCTGTATCTTATGTAGTTTATTCTTCGAGCGGGTTCCAGGTTTGGGACCTAGAGTTGAGATTCTTTCGAGAGGACCTCCCCATCCAGCCATGGCACGATGGACCAAGGTAATGAGACGACAGGGGGGAGGTATGGTGCCCACACCCTACAATGGGGATTTCTTCTACTGGTTGCAGCGACAGGTCATTCCTATGGATGACTAACCCTATGAAGGGATTGACTTCAGAGGGGAACTTGACATGCCACTCCCACCAGGGACCGCCTATGGGGACATGGGTATGTCAAATGTTTTTAAATATTTCATTTTTTTGTATTTTTTTTATAGTAGAACAAAAATATTTTTGGATGATTCTTAAGTACTAACTAGACACTTGTGTGACACAGACGTGGGTCCACGATGACTAGATGGGCTTCCCCAACATCGTCAAAGGAACCAGGGAGACGAGGCGGTTGGAGGAGAAGCTGAGAGAGTCCTTAAAAATATGCAGGGTAACCTGTCTCGTTTAACTCATAGGATTCCGATGGTTCAGGTATAGGATCTGCCAGAAGCCATGAAACCACAAGTGGTTGGTGTGCCTAGAGCTTGGCTGAAACTCTTTCAACGTCTCGCAAATCACATAGTTTTTTACCATGACGCACATCCAACGCCATAGGTGTATATGTCGTGGATATTTTAGTATTGACTGTATATGTGTATTGAGGATGTTAGCCCTAATTTTGTAGTATAAACACCATATTTTTTGAAATATATATAAAACAGGGATCTTCGGCTTTAATTATATTTACAATGTGTACATTGATGAGATGGTTTTCATCACTTTAGTTATGTGACAAATGCCAATCTAAAACTAAACTAGCATAAGCATTGGATACATGATTAGAGCTCCTAGGAATGTGATAATAAGTAATAAAATCAAATTGTCATTCTAAAATACGTACCCATAGGAATCGTCAGATTAAAGTAGGATCACGAATGTGGTAAATTTGGTTCAACTGATATACTACTAACTGGGAATCCAGGTGAACCTCTAAAGAGAGAATACTATGTGAGATAACATCGCACAAAAGTTCTATAACGGTGCTATATTTGACCACATTATTCATGGATGGCCCTAGGCATATGCCACTTGAAGACACCAATAGAGCCTCGTGTGAGTAAACCACCCAAGCAGCAGAAGCCAAGTTCCATGTATGACGAATGGCTTCGTCTGCGAATACTAAGTAGACTGAAGACGTAGGATATTGTCTATTCCTCGGCGATACAAAGTTTCACCGACGATAATATAATTCTTAGCTTGGTATCTTATACGCCGTCAGTCATCTCGTGAGAGATGCTGAGGGAACTTCAAAGTTTGAATATAGAGAACAATGTCTCCATACTAGGGGTCAGATGACGAGACAAGAAAAATGTGTTCGTCTACAAACAAATCAACATGGATACTATCCTCATCTAATCGTGGAAAGTCGTATATTAACTCTGCAAAGACTAGTGATTTCTTGGATTTTTCATAAGCGAAATGGAGATCAAATTCTTGTAAAATGAAAATCCATTTATTATATTTCCCCCCTATGATACGCCTGGTAAGGACATATTGAAATGGATTGACATCATAAACCACAATAGTCTTGCAAAGAAATATATAATGATGTAAACATTGAACTGTGTGAATGACAACCAAATCCATCTTTTCAACGTGAGAATAATTAAGCTCAGGACCGACTAGGTTTCGAATAAGATAGTAGATGACGTGCTCACAGAGCTCATCATCCTCCTAAACCAAAAACATACCAATAATCTCCTCGAACGCGATGATATAGATAAAGTAATCCCTACTGTAGTCAGGAAACTTCAGCAGAGGCATTGATACCAAGGCTTTGTTCAAAGCATCGAAGGAATCTTGGGCTCTCTCATCCCAGATAAAAGGGGTGTCCTTTTTCAAAAGACGCATGAAACCCTTAGTGATATTGACATAATTTACTATAAACCGACGTAGAAAGTTATCTTTCCCCTGTAAAACTTGAAGTTGTCTAATAGTGCATGGGGGAGGCAATCAAAGTATTGCCTCAACCTTTAACGAATCTACCATGATCCCGGTATCGAAAACTAGAAATCCCAAAAGACAAACAAATCTAACGCAAAAGATGAACGTATGAGGGTTCAACCGGATTCTATAGTAACGACATATTTAAAAAACAAGCTAAAGGTGCATAGAGTGATACACTCTCTTACGAGAGTGAGCAATGAGATTGTCGAGGTAAGATTTGACTATATGCTTAATATCATGGAATGCGAAGGTCATAGCATGTTGGAAGGTTGCTCTAGCATTTTTAAGGCCGAAAGGCATTTTCTGGTATGCGAAAGTACCCCAAGGAAAAATAAATGTCATCTTCTGTTGATCCTTAGGTTTAATTTGAATTTGGTTATACCCTGAAAATCCGTCCATAAAATAAAATACTTCGCTTCCCGCACAATTGTCGAGAATATGATCGATGAAAGGTGTGGAGAAGTTGTCTTTAGGAAAGGCTTTGTTCAGTTCATGAAATTGCATGCATACAAGGATGGCTCCTTACTTCTTATTCACAAGAATGAGGTTGGATACCTATTCAATCAAGGGAACTGGGTAGATGAAGCCAACATTGAGTAGTTTCTCTACCTCTACCTTAATAATAGGGGCCTTCTGGGATTGACAACTCTAAGACGTTGTCGAACATGTTTAGCATCCTGATAAGTTCTAATCTCGTGCACAAAAATATGAGGGTCGATTCCTGGAATATCTTCATATGGCCAAGCAAATACATCTCAGAATTCCTTGAAGAGTTTAGTGTAGATCAAAATTTCTTCTTGCGAACAATCCACACCGATATGTACGTTTTTCAGTGTTTCCAGGGGTACGAGAGATATCAATCGTGATGGTAGGATAAATACTCACCATATTTCCTTCGACATAAATGTCGTGTGTATCAAGTGGAACTATGACAAGACTGACTATATCACTCAAAGTAGATCGAAAGTCATCTTGTTTTATTCTTTCAAGATCTGGGAGAAAACAAGAGAGATGATGCATATCATCCCAAGGTTTGTCGAAACCATTCATGGCTTCGATGATATCTTCATCGTAGGGAAAAGTCTCATCAAGGCATTCATGTGAACAAGACAACGAAGTGACCCACACGGGCCTAAGAACAGGATCCTCCTCGCCCATCGACGAGGTAACAAGATCGGGATCGACATAAGAGTCAAGAACAACTTAATACACAATCTTCACTTCTGATAGTGGCACAACCATTCCATCATGTGACTAACCTTCACAAGATGAATTCAGGGAAGGTAGGGTCCACAAATCACTAAAATAGGAAGTGCAGAAAGAAATGGACCTCTGCGTTGAAACGAGCCTACTGGACATGGCGTAAACATGGTGAATCGGTGCCATGAAGTTGAAAGTACCCATAAGGGAAGAATACATTCCAAAACTGATATTCTCAGTTGTCAGCTGATAATTGTCGGTCACGGGGATAGATGGTCCAACAAATGCATTGGGAATAGTGTACGCAAAGGATAACTGGTCAATCGTCATGATATTCCCTTCATGAGGAAAACAAAGAGTACAAAAGATGAACGATACGATGGAAATCATAGCATAGGTCCAATTACGTCGTAGTAACAAGTTATAATCAATAGGCACATAAACTATCTCAACCTCCACCTCTACCGTCTTCCCACCTAACTTGACCTAAAAGGAAAGAAGAATACCATGAGGGCAGAAGGAATGACCATCAAAAGAAGTCAACATGTTTGATGACTTAGAAAGAGTCAAAGAACCGAGAGCTTTCCAATAGATGAAGGACATCACACATGTAGCAGCGCCTTCATAAAAAACAACACGTTTGATGGTATACTCTGAGTACCCCATGTGGATTTGGAATGCCACATGGTAAGGAAAGTGAGGCTCCACATCTGTGATGTCAAACTTGATAAATTTTGAGCCACTGGGTTCTAGAGCTCCTAACGCAGATAGTAAGGCATTACTATGTGAAGGACATGTTTGGAGTACCTCCAAAGCTGACATCGCACAAGGGGTTTGACCCTGGTCCTCAACAATAGAGTAGTTCTAGGAAGCTCTAGCATTTGGATTGTGGGTAGAGCGCTTGAGTACTCCTTTCAGAATACAAGGCGGTGGATCTGGTTTTTCAATCTATAAAGTCATCTCCGGGGGAGGAGGAGGAGACTCTAGACTAGGTATAGCCTGTGAATAACTATAATCTCGAGACCGAGTGGCTACTTGAAATTTCACATCGACCATATTGATACACAAATGGTTGTCATCTTGCAACGACGGGTTTTGACTCCCACCAACCGCATTTTCAGTGTTTGAGGAGTTGGAGACCATGTGATGGTTATGTGGAAAGATATTCTTCATCACAGTGGGCGGTAGATATAATAGCCTCACAACTTCTACAAGTTTGGGGCATAAATGTGTAAGGTGATCGTCTGTGCAAAGCTTATAGGAAAATTTCACCTTATGTGTTTCTCTCTTGCCCTCTCCAACATTATTATTCGTCTTCTCATTATTACTATTGTCCTTGGGTTTATTATTTTTCCCACCCTTACAATTATTACGTCCTTTCTTCTTATTCCCGCCTGGTTGCTGGTTACCATTTGGTCCGGTCGACAATTGCACAAAATGTGCATCTGCTGACTAAGTGGGATTGGAAGACACAGACGAAGCTGGCCCTCCTATAGACCGGTTTAGAGACAACGCTTTCAAATGGATTGTCATCAAGTTTGCGGATTTTACATTGGCAGAGCCTACAAATCCATCGCCATGAGGTCCGAGATTTTGTCTAGGATCATAAGTTGACCGCGGTGCATCTAGAAGAATGTGGTATAACATCCCAGACTGAGCATATATAAGATATAACTGCTGGGCTTTGCAGATCGCTTATTCCTCAGTGGTAACCCTGGATGTAGCAACATCATTCAATATAGGAAGCTACAAAGACTTGAGAAACCATTCTAAAAGAAAGGTTGGGGATATGGAGGTCTTAATCAACCTCTTCCATCTACATCTACACCACTCCTAGATATGATCCGAGATATGAGTGGTTGTGTCTTCGCGTAAATTCGACAGAAGTTCTAGGCCAACATCGTAACGAACTGACAACTGGAAGTGGTGAAGGAAGACTAACACCATTTGACTAAGGGTACCATATGCCCCCCTAGGTAGCTTGATATACCATTTTGCAGTGACCCCAATGAGGGCGCGTTGAAATAATATTAACTGAATAGAATTTCCATTAAGGGAATTCGAAGAGCACCATAGGTGAAAGGTAGTAACATGATCACCAGGATCCTCGCCATGCTTACCTTCGAATTTCAAAATGTCCAAAGGAAGCTTGGTGGAGATGGGGGGACATGTGGGATCATGAGACATAGGGTCATTCATCAACTTAGACAAGTATGACAGATTAAGCATGGCTAGAAAAGAGAGACAAGGTTGCGACATCTATCCCCAAGCTCCCTAGAAAGATTGTGTTTGAGGAACTTCAGCCCATCCAGAGTTCTGGTAAGCACCATGGCCCTGTCTGGGATTGTAATACCCTCCTTCGGGATGATTCATAAAAGGTAGGTTGGGCATCATTCCAGTAGGAATGTTCTGATGGGGGTTATAAAAATTTCCCGCAGTCGGATTGGATCTGGGTTAGGGGTTTCCCAAAGCATGAAAATGACCTCCTCCGGGTGTGAATCCGAAGGATAGAGGTGGATTAGTCATGCCAAACGTGTTGCTCATAATTGACACTGAGGAGGTAGGGGTGTAGGACAAAACTTGAGCAGAAGCTTGTCCTCCATGTTGGTTGTTCCACCCATAAGCAAGAGGATTAGACCTAGGGTTAAAAACAAGAATGCCTCTCATATTAGGATTCATTTGAGGGATTTGAGAATCACCAAACGAAAATGGAGTATAAGGAGGTGTAGTGCCCCCAAGCCCAATGCTAGAATTAGGACCAACAACTAGGATGGCGTTTGAAAACTATGAAGTAAAGTTCAACATACCATAGGAAAAAGGACTAGAGGCCATAGGGATGGACTAAACATTATAGCTCGGTGAGTGACCAAGAGACCCAAATGGGTTTGAGGCAAGAGAATGAGAATTCACTATAGGTTGATCCATAGTAATGATAGGTTCCTCTGACACTACACCCATTTTGGTTGCAGGAGTCGAAGGGGTGCCATTAAATATAGTAGGTGTGTGAGTTGAAGGGATCCCAATGTTCTAAAAACTAGTTTCAGTACTCATCCTTGTAGAATCACAAGTCTAAATAGTGGAGGTGTGTGTACCACGCCTAATAACTCAACGCCCTTTAGAAGGAAAAGACTCGAAATCCGATGGTAACTGTAACAAGCAACGGGACTGGCGGGGATGTTGGTCCGACTGCATGATGATTTAAGACTCTAAAGATGAAAAATAAATCCTAAGGCCAACTAGTAATCAAAGAGCACACCAAAATTCAAACGACCAATATGCACACAAATAGGGTAAAGTGGTTGAAAGTGGCCTCCCTCCCTAAAGAAGGTATGTCTCACCTAAGAGGGGCCTGCGACTCCCTGCTAAAGATTGAAGGTAACATAATCAATTATATGGGCCCTTATGGTCTTAACAACCAGTTGGTCAGATCCCTCAGGAGAGGTGATCCTCCATAAAGGTTGTGTGTTGTCCGACCCTTATCTAACCTAGGGTACCTGCAGAAAAACCCCTCCAAGTAACCCATGCGGAACCTACTTCAAGCAACTAATAAACCATTGTATAACCGATGTACATGCAAGAATTAGTAATTCAGGTCCACTGTATGGGTAGGGTAGAAAAGCCCGAAACCTTGAAAGCACTGCCTCTCATAGAGGTAATGGCATTAACAAGATCCTCAAATACGAATAGATCCCCAGAAATCTCTCTGACACTAAGAAGGTATCGGGGGGGTATCCCTTCAACCGACCTCGCACGACCACATGATTAACTCTGGTGTGAGAAAAGCCTCCTGATATTACCAATTATATAATGGATTTCTCCACTCCCTTTTTCAAACACATATGTTGATTAATTGCCTTGGAGAAGTTTACTCACAAAATCCTATTCCAAGGCACTAAATCCTAAGCTAGTTTTTGTACCCTAGAAAATAAAATCGCGAGTAATCAATTTTAAATTATAGCATTAATTTTAGTGGCCATGCTTACTCAAAAAGGTATGGTAGTGAAACTCATGATGTTATGACTCATCAAGAAAAGTAAATATGAATATAATGCAAAGTCCTAACTTCAATTTTCAATGAATGATATGCTTCTTAAACAAATGCAATTTTCAATTTCAACTCTGCAATTCTGAAGTAAAAATGTAATCTTTCAGTATATACACTAAGCTAATGACAAAGACTCAAAAGGCCAAACTTCCAAGCAATGAAAAATTCCTAATATTTTTGTATTTTCAATATAAGAAAAATGAAAATGCATGGACTGAACAACAACTTGATATATAAAACTCTTATGTGTATAGAAATAGACAACTCAAGTAGGATACCAAGCAACAAGACACCCAAACCAATGTACAAGGACAATCAAAATGAAAAGGTGATGAGAAAGACTTCGCCCAAAAATTCAACCAAAGACAGGTTTCCTGTCATCCCACATACACTTAACAGTCACTACAGAGAACCAAGTAGACTCAGCAAACATCAAATCCCACCCAACAACCACCAGACTCAGAAAATAAGCAAAGAAGGCTAGTGTACGCTACTGTTCAAGGAAATAGAGCATATGTACACAGCTTGCAAAGGGACAACCTACGTATATACGCGACTGTCAAGACAAAAATTGCGTATATGTTTAAAAAACAAGGCTAGGCAAGGGTGAAGGCTAAAAAACTCAGACCCGGAGTGAAAAGAGGCTATCAAGCAATGATACGACAAGAAACACAATAGGAATGAGAGCAATCTAAGGAGAAAAATACTCCAAACCCTAAGAAAGAAGATTCATTCCCTAGTATGGTCACCAATTCTATTACGAGGAAAATCTCTCTATGGCTAGGGTAAACCACAACAGATGGAAATGACTGTAGAAATCAACTATATTCTAAATTATTCTATGTAAACAAATATGCTAGGAAGATAGGATAACATGCCTACCTCGTCCATACATTTGATGAAGTCCATCATTGAGCACTTTACCCAAAGAAATATACCTGCAACTAGTCCTCTACAACTAAGCAAAGCAAACATATGGTGATAATAAATGATGTTAGCACTTTCAATAGTATAATCCATTAATAATCAAGACAAATACGCCCATGGAATAATATTTCGAATATTTGCAAGATATCAATTCGATGAGAAAATAGTATTTCTATTAATATATGATCAGCATAAGTGAAAATGTTACAGACTTCCATGTCGGCATGGTTCGAAATCGAGAAACTAAGTTCCTTCCAGTTGGGCCTCCACCACTTCAATCCTCCACCAAAGGAAAACTCATATAAGAGATACAATGAAGTTCTCAATCAAATAAGGGAATATTTTGGGGGTTGAACACTATGCTCAGACTTAAAGAACAAAGGGATACAGACTCAATATGAAGTAAATAATTTCTCCAGAGTAACTTTGCTCTCAAAGTTGAATTATTTTTCTTCTTTTCCATAGCTCAAAATTGGCCCAGTTATAGCCTTCAAATGGAACTGAAGGGCCAAGTCAGAACATTTCCAGTGTATGGAAGGCCAATGATCACATATCTCCTATCATGACATGGAAACCCGACTCCATTTTTCAGTTTTGGGAAATCAACAACTAATCTGGCAGAATCAACAACTAGTTGGGCACGTACTCGCATTACACGTGGTCGTGTTATCCAATTTCTACCACTATAACCTCTAGGTGTGCCCATGATACACCTTGCGTTTCACACAGGATAAGTTAGGGATATTTGAACTTGAAACCTCATGGAACTTCATATCATGACACTCGCCAATTGAGCTGCCCCCCGGGGGCTTGAGAAAAATAAGTTAAAACACCTTAAAAAATAAAATTGAAACAAAAAAAAGTTCATAAATATCTAAAAAAAAATCAAATATATA
>ML800379.1:347484-364926 GCA_009831015.1 Picea engelmannii | reverse complement strand
TGTAGAATCTGAAGGTTGGTGCCTTCACTCAGTTGGTGCTGAAGTAAAAGGAAGTTGGGGCTTCCACCCAGTGGGTGCTGGGATTCTGTGGGAGTTGGTGCTCTCAGCTAGTTGGTGCTGGCAATCAGAGGTTGTAGCCTCGATGAGTTGGTGATCATAAAAGATGAGTTGTAACGAAGTTGGTGCTTGCTGAACATCTTAAGAAGACGAGGTTTTTTCCCGGGTTGGGTTTCCTCTTGAAAAATCTGTGTCTCATACTTGTGAATGAATGCTGTGTGTGTGATTGTTGTTCTTTATGATATATGCTTTATGTTTATAACACTGGTTTTCACAGTAAAGACTTACTGCCACTAAAATTAATGTTTCGAAGTTAAAAATGAGAGAAATTGTTAATAATTTACAATAACTGATTCACCCCCCCCCTCTCAGTTATTTCATACCTGTAACAAAATTGACATACATACCAAAAGAGTTAAGTTTCATCTTCCAATATGCTCCTTTCCACCAAATATAATGTAAACATATTTTCCACCAAATATAATGTAAACATCTGTAACAATAAAAAACAATAAACAATAAACCAATAACACATATTAGCATATATACTTTATTAACAAATATTTTAAAGATATTTAACTAAATATTAAATAAGAAATAAGAAATAATAACATACCCAACCAGAGTTCCACAGATTTAAGATTATCGCTCTCCTTTTATTATACTCTTTTGGCACTTTTTTAAAACTAATCTTACATCACGAAGTTCCAAAACCTCCAAAATAGTTACTCTCCATATTAAGCATACATGATCTAAACAATGTAAAATATTATCTAGTAAATTTTTAAAGAGAAAAATTGTGTTCTTGGTAACAAATATTAGTGTTCATAGTTAGATAATACTTTGAAAATAAATTCAGTTGTGTATGCAGGAAGTTCACAATTCTCCATATTAATCCATTCTTCCAATAAAATACTTATCTCCTCGATAAAGTCTCATATCATTCAAGTGAAGTTCTCATGGCAGGTAACCTTATTTACTCATCAGTAAAATACTTATCTCCTCTTTTGCAGTGTAATAAATGTTCTCATATAATCAAATGCCCTCAAATTCCCTTTCAAATTAAAGGACTCACAAATCTCCATATTAAGCCATTCTTCCAAGAAATTACTTGTATATATGAAAATTCACAAATATCCACATTAAAATCCATTCTTCCATAAAATACTTATCTCCTCTTTTTGCAGTGGAATAGATGTTCTCATATAATCTTTCACGTACATGAAGAAAACACAAATCTGCACATATATTAAGTCATTCTTCAAAAACCATTTAAATATGTCATCTTTCTACATGGGATGCATTCATATTAAATATAATCAAATTCTCTTTGAAATATGCCTTCGTCATGATCTAAACATAAGTGAGATCATGCACATACATAGCTTATTTGTAAATCTACAAATGTTGGCTTTTATGGTTAGCAAGCAATCAATTAAGAGTTTGAAAATAACCCAAGAAAGAATTCACTTCGTTGTATGAAGAAAACACAAATCTCCATATTATGCCATTCTTGGACAAGAAGGGAAGAAATGCAATCAAATTGTTTTTAGAAACTTCCCCTTTTTTGATGTGGGATAGAGTTTTTTCACAAATAATCAAATGCTAAAGTTCAAAATTATGTCTACATCAAGATCTAAACATAAATAAGATTGAGTGTACCATTTTAGACGACAAGAAGCTTATATAACTGTTCTATATATTTCAAAATAATTGATTAAAGAGTTGAAAAGTTATATAGACAATAGTTGAGTAACCCTATGAATAGGAAATGCTAAACTAAAAGTTGATCAAACAAAAAATTGAAATAGGTAAAAAAAATAAGCTTGAACACTTATATATAAAAGGCCCAACAAAAAAACAAATTAAAACTCACTAATATGCAATCTACATACATTTAAGAATCATCTTGAATAGACACATCCTTCCCAGGTATGGATACATCCTCCTCAATCCCAATCTCTCGCACTCCCTTCTCCACATTCTGTCCAAGCACACTCTCAGGAACTCTCTTCTCCACATTGCCCTATAACACATTTCAAATTTGTACATTTGAAAATTAAATTTAAATGATTTTAACACGTTAAATTTTAGTTTTAACTTTTGAAACATGTAATACTTGTGATGTTCCAATCCGAATATCAATAAATTATACCCACCATACCCTAAGATTCAATAAATTATATATTGTTTAAGACATTTTTCTTTTAAATTAATAATTTAAATGACATAGCAATTTTCATATATAACTAAATTTGTTTTCAACATGCAATGATACCTATGAACTCCCACCCTCTTCAAACTCTCCCAATGAGAATTGGGACAAGCTTTCCAAGTAGTAGGAGATGGAATACGGATCTGTGAACAACACAACTAAGAACTAAATCTAGGATTCAATGTGTTCACATTTATACAAAAAAATAAATTTCATGTTGTTGATTATTCAAAAGATTGGAGATTGGACAACTAAAGTTCTGATATGTGGATATTAGAAAACATATACCTGATTCAACCCATTCAAATTTAGACTCATAGAATCAAGTCCCCTATTTACTGAAGATTCATTTAACATATGACCAAACTACAATTAATGATGATAACAACTTAATTATTTCTAAAGATACAATGATATGTATCTAGATCTAGAAATACAAGTAAACTATCATCAAATGCATAAAAAATTACTAACTGTAATACATACCAATACAATGTTCAGTTCATCATTCTAAATTAACAACTTCCAACCATTACAATTTTTTTTTGCATACTCCTTAAGATATTCTACTGACATGGTATCTATCTCCTCATCTGTTTTGTAAACAAAATTGGCTCAAGAATTGGCCTCCGCTCTTTGACGGTTCAAACCAGCATCAACACCATAAAAAATTAATTCCAAATTTTTCCTGATTGCATTCCTAGCCTCCTTGCCAACATCTGATGTTGCTCGCAACTCTGAATTTGAGGCAAATTCCCTTGTTGAATGAGATACTAAAGTTCATGGAGGCCTCTGCAATGTTTCATTTCGATATGCCCCTTTACGATCATATGTCTATCATTTACTGGCCCATAATAATTGGACGGTAGGCTGGTATAATCAGGGTGCATGTCCATGAAAAAATCTACATAAACATGTTTAGAAAAGTAATGTGGAACCTCATCATTCCATGAGAACTTCCCAGATGATGCTAAAAATTTATTATAAATATGTCCTGCTATGTTGGGGTGCTTAAAATATTGCACCTTCAACATCTTTGACTTTGGCCCCTCTTTGAAATTGAACATATAAATTGCATCTTCTTTTGAAACTCTACTTTTTTCTACATCCCATTTATTAGGGCCCATCACCTCCGACTTTCAGTTCCTCATCAAATCGATAAAACTATTAGTCATTGGCCCCAAATTTTGATATGCATTCATAAAGTTCTGCAATGAATGAAAAAAATCTCCAAGATTTGCTTACTCTCTCGAGGGATATCCAAGCTACTCAAATCATTTTCCATCCTGTTTTTAATGAGCATCGTTCGAGGGTCATTGCTTCAGTAAACCCTTCCCAAGGAAGCTCATCACCAACATCTGATGGATAGGTGGACATAGGCGTGTAATCTTCTGTTTCTGGATAACGCCCCCTAAATCTACCTTCACCCTATTCACCAACATTGGAATCTTCATGATACCCACTCTCTCTTTCATTATATTCCCTCACATTAAACTCATTCTCTACACATACACATTTGAAAGTAATTACAACATTTAACAAAAACATAATTTAACATAAAAAAATAAAAAAAACATATATAAAACACACACACACACACACACACACACACACACACACACAGATATATATATAAAACATAAACATAAATACACAAAAACACAAAATAAAAAAATTACCAAACATATTTTTTTGTCGTGATGTATTCCCTACATTCTCTAGTGGAGTATTTGTAACATCCCGCTCTGGCGCACTGAGAAAACTTATTCTTTGAGGACACTTGCTCGCAAGTGATCCAGACTATTATGATATTAAAACTTTTGTCCTTGATTATGATGTGATATGGTGGATGACATGATGTTTTACTGCTTTGACATAGACAGGTGCTATTGACTCGGTTTTACTGAGTGTGTAGGGTTTTGGACCTTGAGGATGCAGAGGCATCGATGGAACCCCTTGGACTCTGGATCGAGTCAGGGAGTGTGCTTGGGGTTGATTTTTTACTATGATTTTAGTGCATTGGATTAGATGATATGATGTGGACATGTTCTGACACGATTGTTGATGATGCAGGCTGACGATAGCTTGCCGACCAGACTCACATATGGAGTAAAGGGGCCACACACATGATTTCCAGAGAGGTTGAGGGAGAGGTGTGGATAGAAGCCCTGCGACAGCCTACTAGCACTCCTGCCATGGCTAGAACTGTAGGTTAATGATTACCTAGTTCGAGAGGACCCACGATGTCGTGAGGGCAGATTGCGACAGTCGCTCGCGATGATTCTAAGGGGCACGAAATAAGGCAGGGGCCTTATTCCTTAGAAGCCCTTAGTCTCCCACAAGTTTGCCTGGTGGAGTGTTGACTCCAGGGGTTATTGATGTCTACCAATCAATCAAGAGGTGAGTGGAACCCTTGGAGCATGTGGTGCATCCTGAAGGGCACGTAGCACAAAAGAAACACTAGAGGTGAGTGGCACCCTTGGAGCACGTGGTGCATCCTGAAGGGCACGTCGCACAAAAGAAACACTAGAGGCGAGTGGAACCTTTGGAGCATGTAGTGCATCCTGAAGGGCACGTCGCGATGATGGTAATAAAGGAACAAACCTAGACGGCCCTAAGAAATTTAACACATTAAAAAAAAAAAAAACCAACTTCCCTAAATTAAGGTCGCCCAGTTCAGAACCTAAGTTCTAAGTCTAAAAACTTCTCTAGGGGTAAAATTTTGTCTACCCATAAGAAATTATCTCTCTAAAAATAAAATAATAAAGTAAAATAAAAACCACTTAAGTGATAATGGTAGACTTCATAAATTTTTGGGTAAAATGAAGAGAGTAAGAACTTAAATAAAATATGTGAAAAAAAAGGGGGGTAAAGAAGAATTTAATTTCTAACTTGTGAAAGTGTAAAAGATATTTAATTAATAATAAAACGAAAAGATTAAATAGTGCAACTGCCATTTTGGCTCTAATAAAAAGGGGAAAGAAGGGAATAATAAAAATTAGAAAACTAAGGAATGGAGGAAACATAATAAGGAAAAGAGGGGAACTTATGGTAAAAAGCGAGGTCAACATAGTAAAGAATATGCAACTAAGAACCTTCTAAATTGAACTAAATTAACAACTTCAATTTAGGGAAAGTATTTAAACCTGTAAGGGAATCTAGGAACACCTAGGAGTAAATTTAGGAGCGACTCTAGGTGGGTGAGGGAAATGAAACAATTATTAATTTAAAGAAAATATTTATTGGAGGAAAGTGGGGGATGGGTGACACTTGTACGAATGAGAGTTTTTAGAAGATTTTTATTAAAACTTAAATTAAATGAGATTTAGGGAAAGATGGAAGTTATAAAACTCTATAAAAGAAAGGGAAGAGAAGGAATAAGGGAGATCGGTTGTTAGTGTAACGTTACGCTGCCGGATTAGTGACTTGACTGATTTACTTGTGAGGAGTTGATATTTCCCAGCTCGGTTAGGAGTGGTAGCTCAACCTTGCGAGGTGAGATGGGAAGCTAGATGTACCATATGGATAGTGTGTGGCCCCTTTGTGGCTCAGGGGGCTAAGGGGGAAGCAGAATTCCCCTAGCATTGGTTGGGAGGTATCGGTGAGGTCTCGACAGTCGGCGAGCGGGAGCGTCACGGAGCGCGCAAACGTCCTTCGAAGCAGGCGATAAGGCAACAGTATGTTCCTTATTTAGTAGAGTAGATTTCAATATGACTTATGATGGGATCGAAATATCGATGGTAAATGTATTGTATGTTTATATTGATAGCGAACCCTTTTTATTTTTCCCTAGCCTAGTTGATTGTTTGACTGGTGTCCTCATCACTTAAATGGTAAAAATTTGAACGGTGTGATTGTCATGTAAAGGTGATTTTTGCATTCCCTTCTTTTAAAACATTTAAAATTTCATATCTGCATTACCACATTAGTACTTCTTAATTTTTTGGCTAAGGAAGCGATCATAATAACAAGCGTGATAATTTAATCTAGTATGGTTACTTTTAGAGTTCCTTAAACTTCAATTAATTTTTCACACAGCCAATACTGTAGCGCAATTTCATGTAGGAGCAATGGAGAAATTTCTCATTCCTACGGTTGTACTGATGTTTACCTTTGACTTTGCGTTTTCTTTTATTTATTTTGATCCTTGATGGCAGATGTGGAAAAGATTGTCGAAGCTGTAGAATTTGAAATCTCTGTAGAAATGGAAATCCCTGCGTTATTTTTCTGAGTTTTTTATGTTATCTTTTCCATGCATTTCCATGGAGGAATCCCACTCGATTCAACACCCATCTCTGCACCCTTTTTTTGGTATTTCTCTGCAATTTTTGTGTTATAATTCGCTGGGGGATACCCACGGTTTTCAACACCTTTCTCTGTAAATTTTGTTGTTTGTATTCTCGGTGATGGGGAGGATACCCCCACGGATTCACGCACATAAAATCTGCAAATTTGTTGTTGTTTGTGTTCTCGACGATGGGGAGAATACCCATGCATATTCGCGCACATAAACTATGCAAATTGGTTGTTGTTTGTATTCTCTGTGATTGGGGAGGATATCATGCGTTTCAACTACAAATTCTCTGCGTTTTTGTTGTATATCTCTGTGTTTTATTTGTTATAAATTCTCTTCTTTTTTATGGTTATAAACCTCTACGGTTTGGTGGAGGATACCCCCCCACAAATTTCAACCATGTAATCTCGGCGTATGGTGTTATAAATTCCTTGTGATTTGGCTCTATGAAATTTCGCCTCTGCATACCTCTAGATTCACGCCTCCGTCACTGCTGGCTGCGCCCTCCCCCTGCGACGGTAATAACCCTCCTTGGCTGTGAACCACCCTAACAACACAAGCACCTAGTCTTCTCTTCATCCGCCTCATCTTTCCTTAGGATTTTCATTTTCAGATATATAAAAAGAAATATGATTTTTATTGCAATTTTATTTTCATAAAAGAATAAAAATAACAATGCTAACGGAATATGATTTTCAGGTGTAATTAGAAGAACATGATTTTTAGTTGAAATGAAAGGAGGATGATTTATATTATGATTCTATTTTTCATAAAAGGAATAAAAATGACCAGGATGAACAGAAGATGATTTTAAGTGTAAATAAAGGAATATGATTTTCGTTGAAATAAGGGATATGATTTACAAAAATGAATTTTATTTACAACCTGAATTATAACATGATTTTCTTTGTGATTTTATTTCATTAGGATCACCATCATTATTTGTCTGCAATGTTATTGTAATGTAAGGTCCTTGTAAATTATCGTGTGAACCATGTAGATGTAATGTCCTTGCAAATTTGGAAAAATCCATGTTAACATTTAACCACATATGAAAGGTAAGATCAATGTTCTTTTATTTACAATGTTATCGTAGTATAAAAGTAATAATATGGTGAATTTATGGTAAGGAAAATTTAATTTTATTAATATTGACAACATATAAAAGGGTAAGGTCCTTGAGACTAAGTACAATAATTTATTATGATTCAGTAAATGGGAATTGCAATAAATGGAATATACCTTATCTAAAGGTTGGACTTGGTAACTCATCGACTAATGAAATCATATGGAGTGATGGACCTTTGCTTTAATGCCCAATCGAGTCGTAGTAATTGCCGAGTCTTAATGGCTGTTGTCGAAATCCCGTCTGACTTGCGCCTTCCATGGAGAACATGGATGTTCATTTAATAGATTGTACCTTATGATATTATGTGCTTTAGACATGCGTTGCAGGGCTCAACATGGAGGTTGGAATAAGTTGTGTTAATTTCCTTATTGGTTTTATTAATGGTCATTGTCTTGTAATGTGAACATTATTCTTGCAAGGTTATTGTAACTTAAAATGAAATGGTGTTGTCATTTTATGGCATTGATATTGTAGTTTTATTGTTATGGATAACACATAAGATGTAAGGTGATTGTTATTTTTGCAAGGTTAATGTGATATAAATGTAATGTGGTTATTATTTCATGGCAGCGTTATTGTAATTTTTATTGTTATTGATAAATATATATGGTGTAATGTCCTTGAATTAAGTACAATAAATTATTCCGAGTTAGTCAATGAGGGTTGTTATTCATTTTAAATAATGTTGTACTTGGTTGGTAAACCTTCCGTGTGCTTGGTCTGCTTGTGTCAGGCGAGATGTAGATGCCTCCATGTTCCTCAGAACAGTCGCCATCCCTGAGACCTTAAATGGTTAAAATCGATGGGAACCTGGGCTTGAGCGTTGATTATGTGTCTTGGAGTTCCTAACCATTGCAAGGTAGGACGAGTGGGTAGTCAGTCGTATTATTGTCGGTTGACTGTTGTTCATAATTTGCAGAGGTTTATGTGCATCTTAGATATTTATGTTGTCATCACATTGCATGCATCATGTTCGTCGTCGTATGATGACGTAGAGTCAAATGTATTTATTATCCTTGTACACACGCGCACACACACACACAAAAAAAAAATTAGCAGTTGTTATAAGAGGTTGTCGTCGTAACGGGGAGGAACGTTACAGTATTAATGTGCAACATATATAAGAAATCTCCATCCATAGCACTATTTTGAGCACATTCTTGAGATGATCTATTCACATATTCATTTGATAATCTCCTCCTCTGATTAGATTTTCGTTGGTCACTCGGAGTCTCAGTCAAAGAAGGGGTTCCTCTTCTTCCTTCATTGGATATCCTAGAGCATTCGCGAGGAAGTTTTGGAGACTCTTGTCTTGACATCTCGCTTTGATATCTATCCTTTGAAAATTCATGAATATGAAAGTTCATAAGTTATAGAAACATAAAATGGAAATATTAAATTTATAACACAACTTAAAGGAATTTATTCATTTATAACAACTTCGAAGCATCAAAGACATATATTTAAAAAACTAGAACAACTATATTTTTTACTATGATTCTATATATAATGAACATGAAAATATTTAAATATAAAAAAATGTAACATGTAAAAGATAATCTGTGTAAAATGTTAAAATTTAAGGGAAAAAAGTCTATCTAGCGAAAAAAAATTATTTATTTTAATTTCTAAACGTTAGCTACTTGTATGTTACAATCAACAAGACATTAAAACTTTTGATCCATAATCTAGTAGCCTAAAAACAATCACTGACAAATATTTACTTAAAACTAAAACAAGAAACAATATTACCTGATATGTTGTTTCTATCCTCTTAGATATATGCTCAGAAAAAGATTCAAGGGATCATTGATCAAACCCTTAGGGAAGATCTTATCATGACACTTGGAACAAATTGCCAAGAAGAACTTTTAGGGAAAAATATCAAAAGACTAACTAGCAACATACATAGGTGGCACCATCAATAAAACAGGAAAACATAAACATACACAAGGTTGCATTAGCAAGGAGATGAGAAGGGATAAACCAACAAAAAAATGAGGAGGGTGACACCATCAAGGAGGACTAGAATCCCCAAGCAACAACCAAGAAGAGATATGTGACAAGATGGAAAAGACCCTTAGGGGTCAGTGAAAATAAGAGGTTGGAGAAATAAGCCGATCATGGCTTAATACACCAAGAAGAACTATCCTAGACGGGTCACAACCACTCAATTAAATAATTAAATAATTTAAAAAAATAATATTTTATAACATAAAATATTAATTGTTAAATCATAAAAATCAACAAGAAAAAAAACAAGTCAAGGAGAGGGGATCCAAAGTCAAGGTGGCTAAATTTCTTTAGGAAGAACCAAAGAACAAATCCAAAAACCCACACAATAATTAAGGGGGGCATAACTCAAGCAAGGGTGGTTTCAAGACAAAGTCAACAATTAAATTCTTCCAAAGTCAAGGCGGCTAAATTTCTTTAGGAATAAGCAAAGAAAAAAACCAAAAACCCACATAACAATTAAGGGGGGCATAACTCAAGCAAGGTTGGTTTCAAGACAAAGTCAACAATTAAGTTCTTCTTTAATGGAAGAATGTCCACATGATTCTTATGATATTTACTTATAAGATTTTATCATACCAACATATAAGGAATATCAATGATGTGATCATGCCCTTCTTAACTACTCCTAGGTCTCATGGACCATCCTGAGAGAGAATAGGGTCACACATTATCCCGGCTTGGTACTTAACAAAGAAAAAAAATAAACCAAAAACCCACACAACAATTAACTATACGAGTGGTTTCTAGATTTTTCATAAACGAATACATAGAAAAATGAAAGTAAGAGAATCATTTTGAATTCATTCAAGTAATTAATACATGATATTTCATGTATTCGGGCCTATCCCTGTTCATGGACATATTCGAATTCGGCCCTATAAACCTCCTAAAACACAAACTGTAAATAACTAAAAAAATATTTAACTGGGAAAGGGATATATTTACCTGAACCAACGACAACGAAATCGAGCCTGCCCCTGTACATGGACAAGGTCGAATTTGGCCCTGTCCCTGTACAGGTACAAGCCCGAATTCAAACCTGTCCATGTACATGGAAAGGCCTGAATTCCTCCCTATACATGGACAAGGTCGAATTCATCCCTTTCAATCTCCTAAAACACAAACTATAAAACTACTATAAAATTATACATTAAAATAAAACAAGTGCAAGTGTTGCATGGCAGTAGTCCCTATCAAGAAAATTTAAAGCTATGCAAGAATTATGTAAGATAAAAATATTTGAGACTGCATATCCTTGTTGTGTAAGTTCATCATTATTGATAAAACCAAAACCATTTTGAAGCAAAGTTGAAATTCAGGAAAAATTTAAAATATAAATATAGATTATTATGAAATTATAAATTGGAGTTGAATATCAAAATCGGGCTTGTCCCTATACATGGACAGAGACGGATTTAGGCATGTCCCTGTACAGGGACATTGATGAATTTGACGGTGTCCTTGTACAGGGACAAGACCGAATTAATCCCTGTCCATGTATAGGGACAAACCCGAATTTGGCCTTGTCCATGTACAATATTAAATTTGGGTTGAATATTAAAATCGGGCCTGTCCATGTACATGGATAAGGAAAAATTTAGGCCTATCCTTGACAAGGGACCTCTGGTGCTTTCCAGATGGGAATTGAATATTTAAATATGTGGATGAAAAAAATGTTGTCATTTAGTTGCCTAAAATGATGATGACCATGTAAGTTGACTGACAATACTGAATAGATAGGTTAAAAAAGTTTATAATATAGGAATGGCTATGATAAATATATTACTTTGTCATCTTTATAATGTATAGGTGAGTTTCGATGTCCACACACATTTGTTTTATTGATGATTTGAATAAAAAATGGTTTATGGAGAGAAAGTGCCTTTGGAATCAATGAGGTATGGCTGAAAATTTGTCATAAACTCATATTGTTTAGAAAGTGCACACATATCCAATCTAAAAGATTTGTATTGAAAGAGTTCATTATTATTGTTATTAGTAATTTTTATTTATGTTGCAAATACTAAAGTAATTATTTCGTCCCATTTTGTCATTTTGTGTTGTAATTTAAACCTTTTTTTTACTTGATTTGTTGTAATTTTAATTTTTCCCCTATTGATTTGTCCTAATTTTAGTTTTTCTCCTCTACGATATCTTTTTTAATCAATTGATTTGTCTGGATTCCACTAGTCTTCTTCATGATTTAAGGTAGGGTTTATAATGAATTATAAAAAATAATAAAAATAATAACAATGAAGTGTTTAATCCTTTATGATAAAAGTGGAAATTAAATATATATAAATTTAAGGTAAAAGTGGAAATTAAATATATGGATAGGGCCGAATTCGGCCTTGTCCCTATACATGGACAGAGTTGAATTTAGGCATGTCCCTATATAGGGACATGTCCAAATTCGGTCGTGTCCATATAAAGGGACAAGCCCCAATTCATTAATGTATTGATGAAATATTAAAACATAAAATGAAATAGTTTAACAATATTTGTTTATTGACTTGTCTAATGTTTGGTGCTAGTTAATCCAAGGTGGTAGTAGACTCATGCATATCATATCCATGGTAGTTGGTGAATACTATGTTTAAAATAAAAAGAATCATCAATCCTAATCAACTTAAAAAGAATCATCAATTCATCAATTCATCCCTGTCCATGCACAGGGACATGCCCAAATTCTACCATAGAAATAAATGTTAAAACAAATGAATTAATTTCTTAATCAATTTTATTTAGGTCTAAAATACCAAATTTAGTATCATTGGATGGTGATCATCATCATTACCAACCATCTTAATATCATAAAAAAAATTAAATATGGAAAAAAAAAAAAAAAAAACACCATTTGACCCCATGGTTTAATCAAGAAACTATATTTGAGAAATAGTGATAAGAGGCCTCTAACTCTTCATGTTAATTAGTTTTTTCTTGCATATTAATTAGTTGATCATAGTCTTAGTCTCAATGACTCAAAATCCAATTTAAAAAACTTAAATTATTTATTATAAAACATCTCACTCAATTCTCCTCTCTTCATGTTAATTAGTTTGTGCTTAGATATTAATTCTCAATGAATCAAAATCCAATTCAAAAAACTTAAATTAATTATTATAAAACACCTTACTCAATTTTCCTCCAAATTTCTTTAAAAACACTATATATTCAAAATATGAATAACATCACATATACAACATTTTCACACATTCCATTTATCTCGTTATATACTGATTTTATATCAATTAACTATCATAAATTATTGATTAATTATGTTGTTAATATTTTTAAATATATTTTTAGTTTATTCTAATAATTTCGGCCTTCTCCTTATACAAGGATAGGTCTGAATTCAGGCCTGTCCCTATGCATGGACATGGTCGAATTTAGCTATGTTCGTGCACAGGGACATTCCTGAATTCGACCCTGTCCATGTACAGGGACATGCATGAATTCGACCTTGTCCATGTATAGGGACAAACCCAAATTTGGACCTGTCCCTGTACATGGACATGCTCGAATTCAGGCCTATCCCTATACATGGACATGGTCGTATTCGACCCTGTCAACCTCTTAAAACAATGTAAACAAAAACTAAAAAATATTTAAATGGGACGTGGATATATTTACCTGGGACAACGAACAACAACAATGACCTCTAGCACCAACCGCCAACAACAACTGCCCGCAGAAATATCTAGCACCAACTGCTCGTAGCTACAATCGCTAGCACCAACCACCAACGGCAATGTCTGACCTCAACTACGACTGCCGACACCAACCTATCAACCACCATTCAACCGAACACCAACCAACACCAACCTATTCAACCAAACAACACCAACCTATCAACCACTATGGAAACGTCTTCCAGCACCAACCTATCAACCAACAATATACATCTACAGTTCGGGAAAAATGTGAATGGAGTGATGTGCGAGTAATATATAAAAGGTTTTTCGGCCGAAAATGTTTTTTTTTCGGCCGAAATATTCTTTCTGTCGAAAAGTTTTACCGTAAAGAAAATCCATCCGGCTAATATGGTGCACAATAGTCGAGACCATTGTCACAGTACCATTTGATTTGATGTCCAAAGGTTCGACCGAAAATATGTGGCTTTCGGCCGATATAATTATTAGTTCGGTCGAAACAATGTTAGTAGGAATTTTGGAAACTCGATTCTCACAAAAGTGTTACACAACTTCATGATTTCACCCTTATGTAAGATATCGTTGGCTTGAGCATAAAAGTGGGATATACTTGGTGTAAACCATTCTAATGTGTAGTGACTTGTACATAGGTGTGTGGTGTGAGTTCTTTTATCATATAAAACAAATCCGAAAGTATTTTCTTTTTTGAGATTTCATTATGAATTTTGAGCCCTAGAATCTAGTTTACATGTATGGACAAGATTATAGGGACTTTTTATGAAGATGGAAACATCTACTAAACTTGAGGTACGTCTTCCCCAACTGGCATATAGGGACATGCTTTTCTTTGAATTTACTTCCTTACATTATTAACCATCCATACTGCCAACACTATGCCTTAGGTTCGTTCCGAACTGGTTCCGACATTAACCACTCATTTTCCATGTCGTCACTAGTTCGATGGTGCCTACCCTTCATGGGCGCCCTAGTTAGCACCCAGATTTCCATTTGGTGTCCATGATACGATTTTTCAATAGGCCCAATATCCCTCCTTTAGCCCCATCATGACTTGAATATTCAACCTCATTTTCCTCTCTTCATCTATATTTTGGCCACATCCCATGGGGGTTCCCAATTTTTTTATTGATGCTTCATGGTCTCCTATGCGTTTTCTACTTGCAACATGACTCTCGCCATTGCGCTATTGTTTTTCCATATCCCACTTACTACTATGAAATAATATTGACCATCCACCTCTTACATTATTTGGCCTCTGTTTTGCATCCACCTATCTAAGTGTTGTGGTTGCAACAAGCCCCCTTCAATTTTTCTTTTACAAGCGAAGGGAAAGGGCCCCCCTACTAAAAGTTCAAACTTATTGCCTAATCCTCTACTACTTGAGCCTAATGTTATTTATTTTCCTACCTTGAGGGAATTGGAGGGTCAATCTTGATTGATTATTATGTTTGATTAGTGTTGGTTATTCCTTTCGATATGATGATTTCAAATGTCTTCATAATTCTTATTGAACTATTATGTTTTTGTTGACATTTATATGATGGAATTGACATGTTATCTTTTGACCTTTTGCTGATTTCAATGTGCTTGGTGATATTACGTAGAAATAGGGTTTTTTATATTTCATGTCCTGATTGACTAACTTGTTAGATAATCCAAAATACAATTATCATAGTTTATAAAGTTAGAATAAAAAGATTATTAATTTAAAATATTAAATTAATAATCTAGAATATTTGTTAAATAAATGTAGAACTTTAGAGATACATTATTGTTGTAAAAGATATGACTCTAGAAAAGTGTNNTATCTTAGGCTCTAAATTAGGAGATTTGTTTTAAGATGGTTAAGATAGAATTTATTGTAAATGGACACTTGTTTATTTAATAAGTGATCCATATCTTGAGTTTGTTAGGACTTTGAGCTTATATATAGCTCATTGCAAGAGTATTGAGTTGGATGTAAACTCTTGCAATGTATCTCATGTAATTTCTTTTCCTATTAATAAAATTGTGTGTCTGAGGACACTTCGACCATTATTGTGGTATCAGAGCTCCAGTAATGTTGCTGAACTGAAGAAGAGATTTGCTGATCGGCGGAAGAGATCTCTGCGTTGCAGAACAAGGAAAGTCGGCGCATACTCTGTCAGTAAATCGGCCAGTTATTGTTCAAATGTTTTTAAAAAAGGGGAAAATAAATTTTTTAATTTCAGAATTCAATCATTAGACTCAGAAAAATTGAATTTTTTTTTGCAAATTGCAAATCCTGAAACAAGTTTCTGGCATAGTAATTTTTGGTTTTAAAAAGATCAGTCTTCTGCAACATTCTTAAGTGCACCACCTCAAGTATTGGTTGCCGGTTGATGCGTTCCCATACTTGTTTTCTCTTAAACAAAATCCTTGTCTTGTCTTGCGTTGCATTTGTTGCAAAATTCGTTGTTGTATGCACTCCCATATCCCATGCAAATCCCATTATCAGACTTGCCAATACGTTCTCCTTATCTGCGAAATTTTGTTCCAGCTGATCCCTCTTCTGCGTGAGCCATTATTCGGCCATTATTCGGCGATTGGATTGATAAAATTAAATCCTGTGTGCGTGCGAATCAATTCTGTGTGAGATTAAACCCTAGTCGCATTTTAAATGCGATTTCAAAGGAGCAATTGGCCATTCAAAACGCGTGCATATCCGTGCATATTTGTGTTGATTCATTCACTATTCAGATCTGTGTAAATTTGTGTTGATTTGTGTTGATTTCAAAGGAGCATTGGGTTAAAAACACGTGCCAGATCCAACTTCAGTCTTCGACCTTTGATGAAACTGCTTACAAGAAATCCGTGTAACTTTTGAATGCGCGCGAATAATGTGTGATCCCAGTGTGCGCGAATCATTTGTAATTTTTCGTCTGCTCTATCTGTTCAAACGCCATTAAATCGCGTGCAGAGATCCAGAAATTATTGTGGTATTAAATAG
Organism: Picea engelmannii; assembly: GCA_009831015.1. NCBI lineage: Eukaryota > Viridiplantae > Streptophyta > Pinopsida > Pinales > Pinaceae > Picea > Picea engelmannii. The sequence continues at coordinate 348,573 of ML800379.1, read as the reverse complement.
CGTGCTAGATCCGAGAAAAGCCAAAGATCTGTGTTGATAGTGCAAAAGCTCTGCCAATAACCAACATTCAGGGTTCTGTTCATCATCAAAACGATGGCAATGACATTGTACAGTTCACTTTAATGGGGCCATTATTGTGCCAGATCCGACTTCTGCGTGACAGCCATTGATAAATTGCGTGCATCTCAGTCTGCTTTCCTCTAGCGTTAAAGAAAACAACAATGCGAGCTAGACGTGCATCTCCGTCCTGGTTTCAGTGTGTGAATTGCTATGATTGTTTTCAATGATTGCTAGCGGTTGTAGCTGAAGATAGTGTCAGATTCGTTGTTTTTTGTTTTCTTTAACACACTCACCAATATTATTGTTGCACTATTATGATTTTCAACACAATTGGGTTGATCAGATATCTGCGCGATTGGGTTGATCAGACTTGCGAGTGGGTGACTGTGAACCATTTGTAAAACTGTTGACTGTTGAGCAAGACCACTTCTGTGGAACAAGAAGCTTGAAATGGTTCATCACTTTGTTCTACAATCATATTAATTGCAAGAGGCCATAGGATTGAGGAGGATTTTGTGTAATATTCGTAATTTATGCTCTATTCATTCATGTAAATTGGTGCCTTTGAAGGTCACTTCAAACTTGGCTATCATCCAAGTGCCTTTATAAAGGATGTCTTAAATTTGTAACTCAAAGTATTTTGTGTTTTTTACTTTGAGGGGGGGGGGAAGATTGCCAGATTTGTTTTGTAAAAGTGTAAAATTTTAAAAGTTTCTTGGAATTTTGACTGGAGCCAAGTACAAAGCTCAGTCATTGTTTCCTTGTTTCAACGACTATATGAGGGTCAAGGCCAAGCCCCGATATATCATCATTGGTGTGATGCGTTTGGTGTGTTTTTCATCTTCCTTGGCGTGATTATTTCTGGTGCGTAAATTCACTACAGTCAAAATGTCGAAATTAATTAATTTATTCTCCGACTCAGATAAACTTGAAGGCACAAAATCTTATAAAACATGGAAACGACTCATTGAAAGTACTCTCATTTACAATGAACTTTGGCGTGATATCTGTAATGAAGATACTAAGCCC
>ML800379.1:298104-324876 GCA_009831015.1 Picea engelmannii | reverse complement strand
TTTCCTTATTTTAGGGTTAACCCACTTCTAATTTCTCCATTAAATTTATTATTGAAATAATTTATTTTTTATTCACTTTGAATTATAATAAACTCATTACTTCACTTTATTATTTACCTTTTAAAATCTCTTAAGCCACTTTGACTACTTTGACCTTTTGGGGCTTCTAGATGACATATGAGGGTCCTCCAATTTCGTAAGGCCCTAACTCTCAAATAGTGAGGAGTTATGTGACGTTCCACATACCACTAGAAATGGAATGACATGTAATATCCATACAAAATAGTATTATCTGAAAGTATATCATAACTCATACCGTTATCCATCAAACAAACTTGGGTCCATTACCCAAACCTGTGGTTTCCAACTTCTCATGGCCATAACTCTCTAACCATGAAGAGTTATGTGACGTTCCACATACCACCGGAAATGGAATGACAAGAAATATCCATATAGGATAGTTTACCTGGAAAATTCATTGTTCTTCTTCTCATTATTCCACAATTAAGAATGGGTTCTCTTACTCCGCAAAGCGTCTTCCCATGAGGGCTTTCCCCATAAGGGGACCACTTTGGAGTTCATCCATATTTAATTCTTATCAACCATAACAATACAATAATGAGTCATATTTACATCAAATAATATTGGTTCCATTACCCAAACCTTTGTGCTGCGGGGCTTTCTTCAAGGGTTGACATCAATGACAACCAACCTTAATCAACATGGGAAAAACACACACATTCATACATTTAAAGAAAATAAACAAAATTTATTTATGATCACATACAAACTAAAATAAAATGATCTGCATGCATAAGAGAACTTTGACAGAGTGATACATGGGTATATCAAATGAATATAATGATAGATCAACCTCAAATACTTTATATTAATAAAAACTGGGTTACAAAGTATAGTCGAGATTGTTCCCAAAATAGTTCTCTTGGAATTTCTAAAAAATATATAGTTCAATACATATTCTTAGAAATTAAAATGCATTTGTCATAATGAGTGGGATTGGGGCTTTTGCAGACCACAAATAATATATATATAATAATTAAGTTCATAAAAAGAAGAAAGTGGGCGACGAAAGGCAACAAGACCTGGTAAGAAGAAAAAAGGAATATATCAGTCTTCGATTAAAGCTTTCTATTTAAAGAGGTGGAGTAACTGGATGAAGAGCTTGATAATTACAAAAATATGTGATGAGTATGAACTTACTATGATGGTATATCATGGTTTGTTACTTGCTCGTTGATGTCCTTTTATGGATTTCCTTGGTGGTTACAGGAACCACCTCAACCATCCTTTGCCCTTAATTGGTAAGCTTATTGACAACCTTTTTGAACCACTCGTTGATGTAGCTACTCATTGGTGCCATGTTGATTTCATGTCATATTTTTATATTGAAGAGTTCTCCTTCCAATTCCCTTAGTTCAATCAAAATTTTCCGCAATGTTTCCTCAATATCCTTGATTTTTGATCGAGTAATCAACTAGCCATGTTTCCACGTCATCTTCACTATATTCAAGAATTCCATAGAAATTTTCAAATGACAACCCTTTAAAAATATCAACTTGTTCATCAAATGCTTGCTTGGTCAATAAAAATGAGTTGGGTATCAATTTTGGGTCTTGGACTTCATTGGTGCTGCCAGCTAGATCTATCTCATTTAGCTTCTTGAATAGTTCATCTCTTCTAGTTATGGCCTGGCTACATGCTTGAACGATACCATGAAGGTTTTTTACCTTTTCCTTCCAACATGCGTTCAGTTTTTTTATTTAGTTTGGGGAAGGGAGATCCTCCTCTCTTATTCTCAATTCCATCATATTAGTAACCTTAACACCAAATGGTACAACCGCATCGAGGTAGAAACCTTGTTCGTTTTTCAAATATGGTTCCAGATATTCATGAAAATCATGTGCTCTTGTTCCAAAAGAGACCATGCTCTTTGACATCTCCCAAGCCTCTGTTATTAATTCCATTATTTTCTTTATATTTTTTTCCACATAGCCTCGGGATGATGTGAGAAGGCTTGTTGATCCTTTTAACTTTTCTATAGATGTGGTAGGCCCGATCATTGCTAAAGGAAGAGAAAGAATTGGAAGGGGCATTGAAGCTCCCTCCAATTATTTTATTTGCTTCATTAACCTCACATTCTCTACTTCAAGGCCTTCAATAGAGTTGTCTAGGGCATCTCCAATTGCTCGGTGTATTTTGGAAATATGGGAAGACCACATGTTCCATAGGTTAATCTTTGAGCGAGATTTCCCCTTCTTATTATTTACATCTCTTTTCTCAATAATCAAACTTTTGGATTCGCTATAAAAAACAATGCTCCGAAATGAAAACGACTCTTCTTCGTTGAAGGTCTTTGTCCCAATTATTTACATCTGAGGGTTCTAGTGAGTAGTGTTATCTTGTTGGTCATCATTGGGGAACACTTTATTGATTTCAATTTCTAGCTCCATGTCCTCAAGGGAGAGGTTGTGGATACCACTTTATCCTCGAGGTCCCTCCTCTTTTTGTACAATGTTTTTTCATTTCTTCCTGAAGGGAAGTTTATCATAAATTTCAATTTTTCCAAAAGGAGGGTTCTTATCTCCTCCTCCACTTGAGGAAATGTGGGTGACTTTGTTACTTGGGTAGGTCGTTGGAGTGTTGCTCCAAGATTCTGTACTCTTTGGTGTGACAGTTGGGGATTGGGAACTTTTCTCACCTGTAACTTTTCCTCTCTTCTTGTACCACTCATTGGTGTTGAGTATTGTCTCCAGGTCACTGGTGTCATGAGTAGGAGTGCCTGAGGTATTGTCTCCATATTCATTCATAATAATGTTAATGAAAGAATTGTTGAAACCAAAAGCCAATAGATGTTCTACAAAAATACCACTAGGGTATAACCCTTTTACTTTTTCAATATATTTTAGATTGAGGTCATGGAAGTGGCATGCGAACTCATCAATATTGTTCATATTTACAAATATGAAGTCCCTGACTTTCCAAGGAAGAGGTATGAATTGTTTTTTTCTCTTTTCATGGAAAAAATGAAACCAGTAGGTGTACTACCTTGTTATCTCGACAACAAACATTTTGTCAGATATGTGGCATAGAAGGAAAAAGGATTTTATTTGGATCTAAAAATCCTTATAATGTTATAATTTTCCATTTGTTCCAGTGTCCCCTTCCTATCCAGGAACTTCCTTTCTTGGTCAGACATCCGGGGGGCGTTCTTTCCAAAAAAAAATTCTTTAAAAACTGAGACAAAATCATTAAAGACTTCATAAAAATGTTGTGAGGCCTTGTGCCTCCAAAATGTTTGATACCAAAAGGTTACTAGGCCAAATTCATAGTTTACCACCTTGCACATAGATAATCTCGAGAACTGACAACAATGCGCTATCATGAAAACCAAATAATATGACATAAATAATTTTTTCTCCTTGTATTACGCCAATTGGGAAGAGATTTCATTAGAAATCAACTTACCCCAATCGAAGATGGCCTGTTCCTTGACCGTAAAATAAAAATGTAAACAATCATCTAGGAGATGTTGGTCGTGGTTTCCTATCCTGTTATCCTTGTAAAAATCCATGCGATTTCCTATAAGGGAGTTTTAAATGCGCCAAACTGCAATCTTGTAATGTGCTCCAAGACAAACATTTTTCTCTAGGAATTTAGGTAAGAGGTCAAGTCCATTGTCATGATTTTTTAATAAATCCCTACAATATTCACCTTTGAAAGTGATCGTTGGCTCGGGAAGCCTCAACATCTTACGAAAAACTTGAGGTGACAGAGAGACAGGGGAATGGTCCCACAACTAGATGATCCATTGGCTTGGAATGTATCTCTTATTGAACCAGGTGACCAACTCCTTACAATAAAAACTTGTCGAACACACCCTGCACGTGCAATTCTAGACATCTAGATTATTTCCTTCTGGAAAGAAGGGGATGAATAGTAGGAATATGCCCTAGAACCCTAAAGACTTTGGTCCTCGCACACAAAAATATTCAATGTATCTCCATAGAACTAGTGTCGACTTGCTGTCATAATTCGACGAGAATGTTCCCTTGCTCCAAATTATGTTAGGAATTAATGCTAGTGGGAGATAATATAATCCTTCGTAAATCCTGTTTAATGTTCTTTAATAGGAGGTCTCCTCGATCCTTTTTCTTATTAATGACCATCCCTTCGAACCTGTATGGTAATTTATTATTATTAAAATCATAATGAATGTGCATTGGGAAAGGTGCGAGGGTGGCAGGGATGGACGGGGGAAATATGTGACTAGAGATTTTTTGTGAATCTGGGAACCCGCAAACCCGAGAACCCGTGATGGTATGAGGTGTGAAATTCACTAAGTGTGGGATGATGCGACAATCTGATGGATTCATGTTGGTAGAATGACACTTAGGCAGTTCAGGGAGTCTGGGGATCAAAATGTAGATCATGGAACTCTTTGGTGCAATATGTATATCATAGAACACGGGAACATGAAAGATCAATCCTGTCAACCCGGGAACTCACGATCATAAAATAGGCTAAGTATGGAACAAAACGGAGGTCGTTTGGACTCATGAAGTGAAGTTGTAGATGGAGGTGAGAAGATGCAATTCCGCTAGCCCAGAAACCCACGGTCTAAAATGCGACTAAGTCTTATAACTAGAAAGGGATAGTAAGAGGGAAAAACAGGTAAGTGTAGAAGGGGGCAAAGAAAGGGAGAAACGAAATCGGGAAAATAGAAAAGGGTAGGGAATTTTTTGGAAGAAGGAAATGACCTCAACAACAGGCTCCAACTGTGGGATGATGACCCCCTATGGGTTGTCAAGAATCCAAAATCTCTTGTGACCAAGTGTTTCCTCCCATTGGTCTATGGAGTCAGATTAAGAATATATAAACTAGAAATAAAATTATTTACACTGGAATGAAAAGTTCTAGGAGAAGAAACCTTTCAGATGTTTCCCATTGAAAGGAAAAATTAACATTTTTCCTTTCATATCTTTTAGAATATATGAGTTGAAGCCCAATATCTTTTGGACGACATAGGGTCTGATCCAGAGTGCTTCAAAATTTATGTGCATGGATGGATTTTCCTTGGCTTTGTTCCAAATAAATACCATTTCTCCCTTCTGAAATTTCTTCATAGTTGTTCTTTGATCAAAATAATTTTTGACAATCTTTTGCCTCTGAGAAGTCCAGTTCACGGATTTTCTTCATTCCTCCTCCAGCTTTACCAATTGATTGATTCTTTTCTGAGTAGGAGAAATTTCTTCAGTATCTTCAATATTAAACACGTAGTTCAATTCATTAAGCTTGAGGTTAATTGCCATTTTTGCCTCTTTTCCATAGACCAATAGATACAGGTTCATCTCAATACTATCTTTCGGGGTTGTCCTTCTTTCCCATAATGTTTTTTTTAGCTTCAGGTACCAATTTATCTAGTTTCCATCAACAATTTTCTTCAATACCTGCACAAGTTTTTTGTTCGTGGATTTGGAAAGGCCATTCCCTTGTGGATAGTAATTCGAAGACTAACCCATAATGGTCCCATATTGTCTGAAAAACTCTGTGAATTTTGACCCAATGAAGATTGAACCGTTGTTTGTGATAAATTTGTCAGGAACACCAAACCTTGACAAAATGTTTTATTTGAGGAATCCAATCAATTATTCAACGTCAACCTTCTTTAGTGCCACTGCTTTTGTCCATTTTGTGAAATAATCAATAACTATTATAATGTACATGTGCCCTTTGCTACATTTTGGATTAATCGGCCCGATGACATCAAGTCCCCATTGGGAAAATGGTTGTTCCACCACAATTGGATGTAGAGGCATCACAACTTTCTTCATTTTTCTTAAGAACTGTTGGCATGATAAACATCTTCTTATTGCGATGTACGAGTCCCTGAATATTGACGACAAGTAGAATCCTACTATGATTATTTTGTGAGCAGTTGTAGTGGGTGCAAAGTGTCCACCGCATACTCCCTCATGGAGTTCTTTGATTAGTGTTGGAGATTGATTCTGATCGATGCATATCAACAATATACCATCGAAATTTACTCTAAAAAGTATATCAACAATCAATACATATTGGTTCACCTTCATCTTGAGTGTCCTTCTCTCCTTGGAACTCATCGTAATAGGGAATTTCCTGGATCTTAAATAAAATATGATATCTCTGCACCATTCTGAATCAGCTAATGATTCCCTGATTGAGATTGAAATCATCCCATCGACTGAGTCCCCATTCACCATAACATTGCATAATCCTTTTCCTTTGATTTCCTTCAACTGTTTGATCTTTATATCATACTCTTGAATTGTTTCTAACCAGTTGGCCCATTTTCCTTCACTCAACTGTTGATTTAGGAGCATCTTGACGTGGGACGAGGGGACATAGGCAATAAAATGAGAGTTTAGTATAGAAGTCTGAAAGTGTGCCACATATTTTATGAGATCCAAAGGCTATTTCTTGAGTTCTGAATACCTCAACTCATATTTGTGTAGATTGTTTCTCATAAAACTTATGGGGAGCTCTTCTTCGTTGCTACTTTCCGAGTGAGGATGGATGCGACAAATTCCTCTGTAGCGAATGAATAAATAATAAAATACTTTTGAAAATATAGAGTAATGAGGACAGGAGTGGTGGTGATGGCCCCCTTTATCTTGTTGAATGTTTCCTGAGTATCTGTTGTCCACTCAAGCCTCTGCTCTTTTTTCAGCAACAAATTGATGGGTTTTACGATGCTTGTGTAATCAGGAACAAATCTTTGAACAAAATTAATTTTCCCAAAGAATGACTAGACTCCCTTTTTGGATGTCTGGGGGTTGAGTTCATTAATCGCTTTAACCCTTTCCGGGTCAATGTAAATCCCTTCCTTGCACACAATGTGTCCCAACAACTTGCCTTGCGATACAACAAAAAATCATTTCTTTGGGTTGAGAGAGACGATGTATGCTCTACATCTTTCAAAGACTTTTCTTAAATGATGGATGTGATCCTCCCTTTTTCTTGAATGCACTATCAAGTCATATTAATAGTCTTCCATGAAATTTCTTATCAGCCCGCTGAATGCATGATCCATGGCTCTTTTGAACGTAGCTTTTTCATTCTTCAAACCGAAGGGAGTTATAGCGTATGCATATGTCTCCCATGGTGTGATAAATGTTGTTTCTTCTCTATCTTCCTCAGCAACTAAAACTTGATTATATCCAGAGAAACTGTCCAACATAAACATGCATGCCGACCCCATGACTTGTTGTAGTAGAAAATACATGTTGGGCAACAAGAAATTATCTTTTATGCTCGCTTTGTTAAGATCTTTGAATTCAATGCACATTCGAATTTCCTTGGTCTTCTTCCTAACAATGATTGGATTTGAAAGCCAGTATGAATGTCTGATGGGATAGATTATCCCTGCTTTCTTCAAAATTTCCAACTCAATTTTTACTAGAGGCTTTACTTTGGGATTCATCATTATTATTTTTTGTTTCACCGGTTTGGCTTCTTCCCTCAAAGGAATGATATGTTGGAATATCGTTTTGTCATAATCCTTTAAGTCATCATAAGTCCAAGAAAATAGATCAATATTTTCCTTGAATAAGGTGACATATTGATCAACTTCTTCAGGGGTGCAATCGATTCCAAAATTGACATATTTTCGGGACTAGTTAGTTCCAATATTGAATTTTCTTGTCTCTTGCACCTTTTGAACTGAAACTTCTTCAAACATATTCTTGGTATGATCGTATTTTGTGAACAAATATTCATCTTGTATGTAGTCTTTGGGGACAAAAAACCGCTTCATCATATTCTTCTTCATCATCATTTAACAAAAAATTCTCCAAGTGTTTATCATTGTCAAACACTTGCAAGTACTCAATATTATCGGGCACAGATGGCCTAAAGGCCCTTTACACCTCAAAATATGTTTTTCTCAAGATATCGTTTGGATGTGATAATGAAGTTGCCAAAGCTAGCAAATCGGCCTTATGGTTCTTATCCCTTGGAATGAAATAAATATTGAAAGAGATGAAAGATTCCATCAGTTCATTAAATCTTTTGAAATACAATTTAATTCTTTCCTTTTTGATTTTGTATTTCTGGGTAACTTAGTTGATGACCAACTATGAATATCCAGTCACAATGAGATGTTATATTTTCATTCCTTGTGCGAAGATCATCCCCTGGATTAAATATTCGTATTCTGCCTCATTATTTGTGCATGGAAACTCCAGTCTTATAGCGTGAGGATGTGTCATCTTATTTGGGTTGATGAGAACAATCCCAACTCCATTCCCTGATTTATAGCATGTTCCATCGAATGAAATTCTCTAGTAACCTTCAAATACACATTTTGGGACCTCCAAGTCTTGAAATCGTTCTAGGTTTTCATTCTGCTCCATGTCCAAGATAACATATTTTTTGATCCCGGAGTCTATGTAGTCTTCTATTAATTCATTATCTTTCTTCTTGAAGGAGAAAGGTTTTCTGGGCTCTCAGGGTACTTTAATCATTGCTCCCTCCTTGGTTGGTAGAATCATATAACTACCGTCTTTCATTATATATCCACTGATCATGGAGATCCAATATCTTCCCAGCACAACCCCATATGCTGGAGGCAGATCTACCACAATAATATTAAAAACCATGATGATATGGGGAGCTATGATAATCCATGCATAGAAATCCTTGATTTCTCCGTATGCCGACACTTTTGTCAAATTGATGGAATGTATGCTCTCACTAGTTTCATAATATATAGTGAAACTCATGCCCAATAATTCCATGACCGCGAGTGTCATTATATTAATTTTCGCACCAGTATTAACTAAACAGTTATGTAATGCAACATCATCATTTTCAATTGATATGTAGAAGGGTGGAATTTTACATCTCAGCTTAGTAGTTGACGGGCTCTGCTTCATTTTTGGAGTGGAAACAACAACTTCCATTATTTTCGATGGATCATCCAACAACTTCAATATATTCTGCCTCTGCTGAGGAATCTTCACCACTTCTATAAAAGGCTAGGTTATCTTCAACTTACTTAATTCCTCCACGACATTGTACGTCATTTGATTTGATTTTGTCGCTATGGTTTGCCTTGTGGTTCCAACTGTCACCTTCTCATTCTACACTTTTTCCTTGGATCTTTCCTTTTATTATTATTATTTTTTATTTGTTGGAGTCGCCTTTATTCTTCGGTCTATTTACAAATCTTCTTGTCTAGGAGACATTTTCTTGCGAGTTAGGATGGTTGTTTCCCTCTTCATATACGTACATGGATGCCCCGCATCCATCCATCTGCACTGTCTTAGAGCATTCATTAGGTAAGTAATAAACTTTTTGTTCGGTTGATTTCTCATCATAGACATCATCCAAAACAACCGCATTTGGAGTGCACTGTCTAAGAACCCTTGGTCTCGATGGGTCTTCAATATTTTCGAATCTGACCCTGTTTTTTGGGGGAGGGTTCCTCCTTTGTTTGAGAATTTGAATTCTTGGGTTTGGAATGTAATTATCTCCCCTTCTCAACTTGGTTATTTCATTCTGCATCTGTTTGATGGTTCTATTCATCTATGCAATCTCAATTCTCTACTTTGTTTCCTGAGCTACTGCATTGTCAACTTTTACGTCAGGTATGGTTCCCTTAAAAACTCCTCCTCCTACCATTTGATTCTAAGATTCTCGAGGTTTAAACTCCTCATTTATTGTCAAGCTAGAAGATCCTTGATTATCAATATTCAATCCCCCCATCTTTCTTTGTACTTTTCAAAATATAATGTTGGGGTCAGCGCCCGTTTCAATCATAATTTATTCCATCTCAATAGCCTTAGTCATTTCTTCCTCCAAGGTATCCATCTGGGATGTTCTAATGGCACATTTCACATTCAGGGGAATTTCATTCTTATATAAACCGAGAATGACTAGGTCATTTGGTATTTTTTCCTCTGGGATTCTATTCAAAGTCTTATTGAACTTGAGATTAAAATATCGTATCCTTTCGTTCTTCCTTAACCCAATCTGGGTGAATTCTGTGAGGAGGGTATGGTAGGAAATTGGGGGGGGGGATATTTAGGAACATAAATTCAAGGTCATTAAATGAAAATATGGATCTATTGGGTAATGTTGTATACCATTCATAAGCTCTTTCTAATAAATTTTGCAAAAATAACCTCACCATGAAATCATCATGTTTGACTCGGTGTAAGTCACAAACGTCAAGAAATAAATGCAAATGCCTCTTTGCATCAATTGCCCAAAAAATTCATTCAAGGTGCCATTAGGGAGAACTGGGAGTTCGTTTTGTCCACCCATGAGATTAAGAGGGGAATCTCTCACCCTCCTTCTATTTCCAAACCCTAGGATTCCTTGGTTTCTTGCAACATCTCTTTCGCCTCCTTGTCTATCCTCATGATGTTCGATTCAGGGTTGTTCATCTCTAGCTGCCATTGTTAAGGAGGTTTTAAAATCAAACCTTTCACTTCTAGGGATAGAGAGTTGTTTACTTTTACTTCAGGTGATGGGTCCCTTGTATTCTTCTAGCTTCAATCTTGACCTTGTTGTTGTGCTGCTATAGCCAATCTTTGATTTCTTCGATCTTGTCGTTCTTATCTCCTTTGTCTTCAAAGAATTTCTCTTTCTTCTTATTGGACTAAAATTTGCCAGGACCCTTCTAACTCTTCTCGAGTCTGGGATGTTGATATTACCAGATTATGCAATTGGTGAAAAATGAGTCGCTGATTATTCAGTCCAATTTTTAAATGGGGTTGGTTACCCTGGGGTAAAGCCATATATTTATTTCAAAACGCTGGGCCAGGTTCTGAATTTTTAGTTCATGTCCCCAGTATGGTCACCAAAAATGTTGATGCAAATCGTCCTTCATTTTTATAGAGGTGTTACTCCTCTGTCTGATATTTATAAAATATGGGACTTTTAAAGAACTCCGTCAAATGAAAGTAAAATAGAAAATGATTTTTTTTTTAATTTTTAAAAGAGAGTTTCTGAGAATGGACCAGGAAACACACACACATTCATACATTTAAAGAAAATAAACAGAATTCCTCACATCCATCATAGTAGGGCTAAAGATTTCTGATCACATAAAAACTAAAAGAAAATAATATGCATGCATAAGAGAACTTTGACAGAATGATACATGGGTAGCTCAAATGAAGATAAAGATAGATCAACCTCAAATACTTTATATTCAGAAAAATTGGGTTACAAAGTAGAGTTGATATTGTTCCCAAAATAGTTCTCTTGTAATTTCTAAAAAATATATAGTTCAATACATATTATCAGAAATTAAAATCCGTTTATCATAATGACTGGGATTGGGGAACCCAAGGACCATAAAGAATATATATATAAGAATGAAGTTCATAGAAATAATAAAGTGGGTGGCGGAAGGCAACAAGACCTTGCAAGAATAAAAAAGGAAAATATCAGTCTTCGGTTAAACCTTTCTATTTAAAGAGGTGGAGTAACTGGATGAAGAGCTTGATAAAGACAAAAATATGTGTTGAGTATGAACTTACTATGATGGTATCTCATGGTTTGTTACTTTCTTGATGATGTCCTTATATGGATTTCCTTGGTGGTTATAGGAACCACCTCAACCGTCCTTTTCCCTTCATTGGTAAGATTGTCAACAACCTTTTTGAACCACTCCTCGATGTAGCTCCTCATTGGTGCCACATTGATTTCATGCCGGATTTTTATATTGAAGAGTTATCCTTCCAAGTCCCTTAGATGAACCAAAATGTTCCATAATGCTTGCTCAATATCTTGATTTTTGATCGAATAATCAACTAGCCAGTTTTCCACGTCATCTTCACTATATTCAAGAATGTCATAGAATTTTTTAAATGACAACCCTTTAAATATCTCAACTTGTTCATCAAATTCTTTCTTGGTTAAGAACAACGATTTGAGTATCAATTTTGGGCCTTGGAATTCATTGGTGCTGCAAGCTAGATCTATCTCAGTTAGCTTCTTGAACAATTCCTCTCTTCTAGTTATGGTATGGCTACATGCTTAAATGATACCATTCAGGTTTTTTACCTTTTCCTTCCATCATGTGTTCAGTTGTTTTATTCGGTTCGAGGAAGGGGGATCCTCCTATTTTATTCTCAATTCCATCATATTAGTAACTTTAACACCAAATGGTACAACCACATCGAGGTAGAAACCTTTCCTTGTTTTTCAAATCTGCTTGTAGATATTCATGAAAAGCATGTTCTCTTGTTCCAAAAGAGACCATGCTATTTGGCATCTCCCAAGCCTCTGTTATTAATTCCATTCTTTTCTTTATATTTTTTTCCACATAGCCTCGGGATAATGTGAGAAGGCTTGTCAATCCTTTTAACTTTTTCGCAGATGTGGTAGGCCTGATCATTGCTAAAGGACTAGAAATCATTGGAAGGGGCATTAAAGCTCCCTCCAATTCGTTGATTCACTCATTTAACCTGACATTCTCCACTTCAAGGCCTTAAATAGAGTTGTCTTGGGAATATCCAGTTGCTCGGTGTATCTGGGAAATTTGGGAAGGCCACATGTTTTGTAGGTTAATATCTGAGAGAGATTTACCCTTCTTATTCTTTACATCCCTTTTCTCAATAATCAAATTTTTGGATTCGTTGTAAAAAACAATGCTCTAAAATGAAAAATACTCTTCTTTATCAAAGGTCTCGGTCCCAATTATTTCCATCTCAGGGTTCTGGTGAGTAGTGTTCTCTAGCTGGTTGTCGTTGGGTAAAAATTTCTTGATGTCAATTTCGAGTTCCATATCCTCAAGGGAGAGGTCGTGCTATCACTTTCTCCTCAAGGTCCCTCCTCTTCTTGCACAATGTTTTTTTGTTTCTTCCTCAAGGGAAGTTTATGATAAATTTCAATTTTTCTGGAACAAGGGTTCTTATCTCCTCCTTCGCCCGAAGAACTATGGATGAATTTCTTACTTGGGTAGGCTGTTGGAGAACTACTCTGAGATGTTGTAATCTTTGGTGTGACAGTCGGGGATTGGGAACTTTTCTCACCCAAACCTTTTCCTCTCTACTTGTATGACTCATTGGTGTTGAGTATTGTCTCCGGGTTGTTGGTGTCATGAGTAGGAGTTCCTAAGGCATTGCATCCATCTTCATTCAGAATAGTGTTAATGAAATAATTTCTAAAACCAACAACCAATAGATGTTCTACAAAAATACCATCAGGGTCGAACCCTTTTACTTTTTCAACATATTTTAAATTGAGGCTGTGGAAGTGGCATGCTAATTCATCAATCTTGTTCATATTTATGAATATGAAATCCCCAACTTTCCAAGGTAGAGGTATGAATTTATTTTTTCTCTTTTCATGGAAAAAATGAAACCAGTAGGTGTACTACCTTGCTATCTCAACAACAAACATTTTGTCAGATATGTGGCAAGAAAGGAAAGAAGGATTTTCTTTGGATCCAAAAATCCTTATAACGTTATAATTTCCCTTTTTTCTAGTGTCCCCTTCCTGTCCAAGAACTTCCTTTCCTGGTCAGACATCTGGGGGTGTTATTTCCAATCAACAATTCTTTAAAAACTGAGACAAAATCATTAAATACTTCATAAAATTGTTGGGAGGCCTTGTGCCTCCCCAATGTTTGATACCAAAAGGTTACTGGGTCAAATTCACAATTTACCTTCTTGCACATAGATAATATCAGGAACTGACAACAATGCACTATCGTGAAAACCAAATAAGATGACATAAATAATTTTTTCTTGTTCTTGTATTGCACCAATTGGGAAGAGATTTCAATGGAAATCAACTTACCCCAATAGAAGATGGCCCATTCCTTGACCGTAAAACAAAGAATGTAAAGAATCATTTAGGATATGCTGACCATGGTTTCTTCTCATGTTATCCTTGTAAAAATCCATGCGATTTCCCGGAAGGGGTTTTTAAATGCGCCAACCTACAATCTTGTAATGTCCTCGGGGACAAATGCTAGGTTCTCTAGGAATTGAGGTAAGAGGTTGAGTCCATTGTCATGATTTTTTAAGAACTCCCTGCAATCTTCACCTTTGAAGGTGAGTGTTGGATCAAGAAGCCTCAACATCTTATGAAAAACCTGAGGTGACAGAGAGACAGGGGAATGGTCCCGCAACTGGATGATCCACTGGCTTGGAGTGTATCTCTCAGTGCACCAGGTGACCAAGTCCTTACAAACAAAAATTTTGGGACACACCCTGCGTGCATAATTCCAGATGTCCAGGTTATTTCCTTCTAGGCAGAAGGGGATGAATAATAGGAATATTCCCTAGACCACTGAAAACTATGATCCTTTCTCATAAAAATATTCAGTGTATCTCCACAGAAATGTTGTCAAATTTCTGCCATAAGTCGACGAGAACGTTCCCTTGCTCCAAATTATGTTAGGAATGAGCACCGGTGGAAGATAATATAATCCTCCGTAAATCCTGTTTAATGCGCTTTAATAGGAGGTCTCCTAGATCCTTTCACTTATTAATGACCATCCCTTCAAACATGTATGGTAAGTTATTAGCATTAAAAGCTAATAACTTGATATTTTTTGTGAACCCGTGAACCTGCGAACCCAAGAGTCCGAGATAGTATGAGGCATGAAATTGGATAAGTGTGGGACGACACAGTGGTTGAATGGATTCATGTTGGAAGAAGGACACTTAGGCAGTTGAGGGATTCTGTGGATTGAAATCTAGATCACAGAACTATTTGGTGCAATATGTCTATCATAGAACACAGGAACATGAAAGTTCGATGCTGTCAACCCAGGAACCCACGATCATAAAATTGAGTAAGTATGGAACAACACAACAGTCGGTCGAACTTTTGAAGTGAATTTGTAGATGGAGGTGAGAAAATGTAAGTCTGTCAGCTCGACAACCCACAGTCTAAAATGTGACTAAGTGTTAGAACTAGAAAGGGATAGTAAGAGGGAAAAAAGAAGAGGGAAAATGGGTAAGTGTAGAAGGGGGAAAAGAAAGGGAGAAACAAAATCAGGAAAATATAAATGGGGAAGGAATTTTTTGGAAGTAGGAAATGACCTCAACACCTGCACAATAATCCATATCGTAGACATGCCACACATAGAAGGAGAAGAAGAGGATTCTCAGTTCATTCCTATAATAGAAGAGTAGTTAAGTCCTACTTAGGTTGGATCATGTGATTCCACGACCTAAGATCATAGGTAACATTTGAGGATTTTTCGAAATAAATTTATATAGTTACCAGAGGAAGTTGAAATAGTGGGAGCAATGCGTTGAGCTAGAGTCAACCAACATATCCCAGGGGAGGTACTACACAAAACAACATGGTAGGGTTAGACAACACATTGAGACTTCCTGAGTTCCAGGGAGTTGGGTTGGAGGACCCTGAACAACAACTATTTGTATGTGAAACAATTTGGGATATGAAGAATATGTAGGAATAGTCCATAAAGATTGTGCAGTTAGAAATGATGTTTAGAGGCTGCACATTAGTATGGTACATGAAATTGTAGAGTAACACACCGATAGGTCAAACAAGGACACTGACATAAATTAGACAAGAATTATTGAAAGAGTTCAAGAATCTAAAATTTGAGTCGCAGTACATCATAGAATTGAAGGAAATCAAACAAGTGCAGACTGAGTTAGTTTGGGACTATGATCAAAGATTTAAGGATTTGATGGGTAGATTGACATTTTAGATCAACAACACATAGAATGGTTTATTACGGGACTATTGCCACACATTCACTGCCTATTGGTGCAACAAAAGGTTACGTCATAGCCCAAAGCCTTATGGATTGAAATAAAGCTAGAAGCATCTCTTGTAGGATATGGTGGGGGGGTGGCTCAAGTCCAGAAACAATTAGCTTCCTTGACAATTCAATTAGAAGAACTAATGAAAGGAAAGGAGAAGAGAGAAAAAGCTTGATGTGTTAAGTGTAGGACTGAAGGCCACCATAAGGATGAATTCCCCACTTTTGCGCAGTATTTGGTGACTGGAGCACCAAATCCATTACCAGGAGGAGGCTATTGTAAAATATGTAAAAAATGGGGCCATCAGCCACCTGATTGTCCATTGCTGCAGAAATACTAAAGTACTCCAAGGAATTTATTTTGTAACTTTTGCAAGTCAATTGGGCATAAAGAGAAGGATTTTCGCGCATTCAATTTGATGAGAAAGTGCACTTTAGATATGTGTAGAATCCAAGAGGAAAATATTGAGACAAAAGGAGGTGTTCCATAGTATAATAACCAGAGAAGATATAATCTAGGAGGTTAAGGAGGATTTGGCAGAGGTCGAGGCAGAGGAGGTAGAGGCCCAATAGTCTGCTACAATTCTAATCAATCGAGACACTTAGATCATTAATGCCCAAATCCTTATACAACATGAATATATTGTAGAGCATTGGATCATGTGAGAAAATACTATCCTCAACTACTTACGAAGTGGCAGGAAAGAGGGAATCAAAACCATAACCCAAATTAGAACATACAAAAGATATTAGTCGAGAAATGCAATGAAGGGTCTAGAATAGAAACTGTCATGTGTGGAGCAGTTAGAACAGGGGATGATGCGATGAATGGAGGGAGGAAGGTTGAGAAATGGGTGAGGAAATCAACATGATCTATGCCAAAATTTGACCTTTAACATGAAAATGAGACATATCATAGGACAAGAAAATAGATACTAGGACCGGATTGGGTAATACACACATTATCTGCACCTCCTATGGTCGACATGCCTCTGTTCTGTGATTTTACTATACCAGAAAAGTTGCTTGAGAAGGTAAGTTCTCTAAGAGAGTTTCTGATAAGTTGCATAGAATTGATGAAAGATGAAACTACGTTGAATTCATTATGTGAAATGATTTATCATTGTGCACAAGAAAGGGAAATTCCTTCCGCACAGATGGTAGTGAATCAGGTACTGCACAAAAAGAGGACTAACAAAGAGTTAATACTAAGTGCACATATTGGGGAATATGATGTGGACAATGTCATTTTAGACTTGGGTTCTGATGTAAATTTGTTACCAAAGAAAACATGGGAAATGATGGGGAAACCAAAGTTAATTTGGTCTGTCGTCTAGTTAAGATTGGAAAACCAACACAAGATAGTACCAATTAGTTGATTGATAGGGATACCTGTGAATATAAATGGGGTGTGTAGTATAGCATGAAGTCATGATAGAAATAGTGGATGATAGTCATCCATATCAAGCACTAATGGGGTTAGAATGGTCCTTTGACAATCAGAAAATTATTAATCTGAAGAGGAGGGAAATGATATTTGAGGTAGGAGACTTAAAATTTACCATGCCATTGGATTCGATAGAAGGAATAAGGTATATAGAGCCAACGAAAGGGAACAAAATTGACAACTTGTATAATATGACTGTACGAATGGATGAATATGTTAACCCCACTGCAGATGGTGCATTAAGTTGGAGAAGCATTATCTCATGTGCATCGGATTGAAAGGAAGGACTGAAACATTGGTAGCAAAGGGTGCATGAATTATCAACCAGACGGTGTGCTCACATGACTCAAACATTGCATTGGATTAGAATGAAGTTACGTGACCCGCAAAAGTATGATGGTTTTACTGATATTAGTGTTTTTGTAAAGGTGTTTGAATTGCATGTACCTAAACAACAAAGATTGTTGGAATTAGATGTTGTATTGAAGGCCACTCTAGCTAGATGGTGGATTTCACACAAAGAAGGAATAGAATACTGGCAACAATGTATAATATTTAGGCAAGTTAGATTCGGTATAGAGGTGGAGTATATTGTGTAGAAGTATACAGGGGTAGGTGATCCAACAAATCATGTTGAGTAGTCACGAAACATATGGAGTTTGATACCAAAGAAGGAATGGATGCACAAGTTTTTACATACAATGGATACAATTCCTAAGAACTGCTACCTAGAACTAGAAATTCACAGAGAAACAATGAATTGGGACCAACTAAATCGAAGGTTTAAGGTAACATTTAAATTTGAACATGAATCTCCATTACTAGATGCATCTTTGCAGGAAATTAGAACCAATATATTTTTAGAAGAAGGGTCAATGGAGGTAGTACCTATGTGTACTGCACATATAGCTTCTATGACTATTCATGAATTGTTGGAATGTTATAATGTTGCTAAAGAAGAAAAAAATGAGGAAGATCCAAGGAATATACAAGTACCTGAAACTGAAGGGGAACATGTAGTAGAAGCACCAAATCTTGAATCTATTGCATATGCACATCCACTAAAGACACAAAAGATAAATATTGGGACAAAAGAAAATCCAAAGTTTGCGCAAACAAGTGATTACTGGAATGATGAAACTATGGGAAAGATTGCAAATTTACTATATGAGTATCAGGATATATTCACAACTACATTCTCATAAATGAAAGGGATAACTGGGGAGTTAGGATAAATTAAGATCCCTTTTCAACCAAGTTCTAAGCTAGTAAGACAGAGACCTTATAGACTGAATCTGAAATATAAAGAGAAGGTAAAGGTAGAGATAAACCAAATTTTAGAAGCTAGAATCATTGAAAAAATCATGGAATCAGAATGGATAATTCCAATGGTAGTGCAAGATAAGAATGCAGGGGGAATCAATATTTTTGTATACCTAAGGAAGTTAAATGATGCATGTCTACATGATCCATTTCCAACACCTTTCACAGATGAAGTGCTAGAGAATGTAGGAGGTTAGGAGGCCTATTCTTTCACAGATGGATTTTCATAATATCACCATATTAAGATTTCACAGGATGACAGACATAATACTACCTTTGTGATAGAGTGGGGAAGTTATCAGTACACACCAATTCCTTTTGGGATGAAGAATGTACCTACAGTTTTTTCAAGAGTAGTTGTCGCAACGTTTAAGGAATTTATTCATAAGTTCCTTAAAGTTTACTTATATGACTGGACTGTGTTTACTCTATTGAAATATCACATAGAAGTACTCATGTTAATGTTGGATAGATGTAGACAATGTCATATTTAACTAAATTTGAAGAAATGTATTTTTTGTGCGCCTTTTGGAATTTTGTTGGGCCATGTGGTATGTAAGTAGGGATCATTAGTGGATCCTACCAAGGTTGCATTGATTTTGGGCTTACAAGCACCCACATTAGTCAGACAGTTGAGAGAAAACCTAGGTCATACAGGATAATAAAAGAATTGCATTAAGGGTTATGCATATATTACAACACCTATGGAGAAGTTGTTGAAGAAATAAGCTAAGTTGTTCTAGTGGAATGAGGACTGTCGGAAATATTTGAATACATTAAAGAAGAAATTAGTGATATCACCAATTTTGATATTTCCATATTGGGGAAAGGAATTTCATGTTCATGTGGATGTATCTTCCATATATTTAGACAAAATACTATCTCACCGAGGAGAAGGAGACATAGACCATCCAATTGCATTTGCAAACAGGAATTTGTAAACATTATAAAATAATTACACTACCATGGAACAAGAAGGATTAGAAATGGTATATGCATTGAAAATTTTTAGACATTATTTGTTGGGTTCTCATTTTAATATGTATACAGACCATTTTATACTAAGATACTTAGTGAACAAGATAGTGTTGGGGGGAGAGTATGCAGATGGTTGTTGTTGTTTCAAGAATATGATTTTGAGGTTGTTGTGAAACTAGGGAAGTTGAATGCAGGACCAGATCACTTATCGTGCATACTATCAGGGGAAGATGTAGGTAATATAGATGTCATGTTGTCGGATGTGTAGTTATTTATAGTTAAAATGGTGGACGACTACTTCACATACATTGTGCAATTTTTAAGTATAGGAATGGCCCCATTAGACATGATCGTTGCACAGAAGAAACAATTAGTGGTTAAATCAACGAACTACCAGCTAATTGCACAAAACTTATACAAGTTAGGTGTATATGGAATATTAATATGATGTGTTTTAGAGCATGAAACGCCAATGATACTCTCAAAATCACATGAATGAATTTTAGGAGGAAACTACACATGTAAAGAAAACATGCATAAAAATTTCTGCGTAGGGCTCTAGTGGACCACATTTCACATGGATGCCAAAGAATATTGTCAGGCATGCGATGTTTGTCAAAGGGTGGGAAATCCATCCAAAAGGGATGAGATTCGTTTGCACCCATAGGTTACGCTGTAAGAGTTTGATAAATGAGCAATAAAATTGATTGGACCGATCAATCCATCATCCAGGAGGTAAGGAGCTAGGTATATAATCACTATGACAAACTATTTGACCATATGGGAAGAAGTAGCACCATTCATAGACTGCACCGCAGTTTTTATTTGAGAATGTAGCTACATGAATTGGATGCCTATGCGGTATACTGAGTGATCAGGGGACACACTTCTTGAATAAGACGATTGAAACATTGACCGAGGAATTTCAAATTCATCATCAGAGGAGTATGTCGTATCACCCTTAGGCCAATGGGATAATAGAAGATTTAAATAAAATTATGGAGAATGCTATGACAAATGTTTTGCAATGTAGGAAGGGATGATTGGAACTTGAGGATCCCTGCAGTATTATGGGAATATAGGAATACAAGTAAAAAGTTGACTTCACAGACACCTTTTAGGTTGTTCTATGGGAAAGAAGTAATAATTCCGATGGATTTTATTGTTCCTAGCCTATGCATTGCAACGATTACTAATCTTTCAGACTCTGGCACAATAGAGGAGAGATTGTCATAGTTTCTACAACTTGAGGAAGACCAATTTGTTGCAGGGTTCCATCAACAAGTTTAGAAGGAAAGCGAAAATGCATGGCATGATAGACATATTAAACATAAAAAGTTTCAAGTGGGGGACTTAGTATTACGATATGACAAAATGTTTATGCAACATCTGGGAAAAAATTGAATGCAATGGTTAGGACCATACATAATTAAGTATGTGATAGAGGCAGGTGTTGTGCAACTAGAAATGTTGAATGGTGAATTCTTGGGAGGAATGGTAAATGGAAGTTGGATAAAAATTTATAGGGATGGTCGAACTCCCGCGCACTAGGTTGAATTGCACAAGAACAAATGTACCATAGTAGTGTATTATAGTAGGAAAAAGACAAAAATAAAAAGTGGAAAAATAAAAATAACATAAAGTAACAAAGTAAACAATTGCAAGAATAAGGAATTATGAACTGTTAAACCGAGGTCCAAGGTGCAAGACTGACACAAGCATATGTGAGTGTGCAAAAGAATTGAGTTTCCCACAAATGGATGAAACTCTGTCGAGTAGGTAGATTACATGCGAAAGTGAAAAAATGTATAGTGAATGAACAAGTAAGTCAGAAAAGTTATGCAGAATAGGACCGAAAAGACCGTTAAAGGCATTAAAAGGGATATAAAAGAACATTAGGGGACGAAGGGGAAAGGATATTTGCATTCATAAGGATTGGAAGTGAACTAGGGCATGGTGAAGCAAGCCAGGAAAGAATGCGAGGAGAATGTTGTGATGCTAATGACGCAGGTCATAGACAAAATCTTGGAGAGGGAGGAAGAGGAAAATAAATAAGTCACTACAACCAGAGAGACATTGCAAAAATTTATGGAGTCATGGAAAGGAGAAACACAAGATGATTGTGTGGAAAGGAGATAAAGAAGGAAAAGAAGCATGTAGGTGAAAAGAAACCTGCAAGAGAAAAGGAAGGAAAAGAAGCATGTAGACACAAAGGAAGGAAAAACACACATGAACTACGTGTTGTCATGAGTTGTAATGAGTCATAATAAGTTGTTATAGGGTTTTGGGATAAGATAATAGGGTTTTGAGCCATAAACGCTGTGTATAAATATGTAATGGGTTGGGAAGAATAGGTTGTGATTGATGCTGAGAGAATAGGCTGAGAATGAAAGAGAGTCTATGTATGAAGGTTTAGGGGATATTTTGCAAAGAGAGGCTTGCATTGCAAACTGGATAGGCATGATGGAGAATGATATCGCGATACATATATTGTAGCGCGGTGTGCAATCTTGATATGAATTTCATGAAGAATAATAAAGAAGCAAGCCATTGTGGACGTAGCCCAAGGATTGAGTGAACCGCGTTAAAGTATGTCTAAATGTGTCTTTTTATGTGATTGTTCATGGATGTTTTGTTTATGCATGTTAGATCTATCTCTGAGTGATGCACAATAATTATGAATGTTATAGTTAATGTTCTGTGTCACTATACATTATAATGGTGATGTATAATTGAGTTTACCAATTATTCAAGGGATAAGAGACACAAAATATTGCTCACAGGGTATATAAGTATCAATGAACATGTTGATGAATTCACATGCCCTCATCTATGCAAAAACTTGGTTCATGTAGTCCCAATAGATACCTCGGGTGAGACTTCACTTGCATGCAGGTGATGCCAAAATGGCCAGTATCTGAAGGGTTTTGTTGGTTAGATAACTTGAACCTAGCGTCTTACAACTGTGCCCCAACAACGGGCCGAAGCCATAAATGCCCAGAATAACTCATGCATTTTAGAAGATGACCCCAATAGGAAGAGATACAAATGTTTTCAAATGAATTTCATTAATGAGATACATAAGGACGAATTTAACCACCCAAGGATCTCTTCATATTCCATTTGTAACTCCCACATATAAATTTTCAAAAATTCAAAAGAAATTTGGAATGTAGAAAAAGACAAAACAAAGAGAAATGAAACAAACAACCGCTAGAGTTGAAGAGTCTCTCTTGTTTTATAAAAGAGAGATTGTTGAATGTAATAGGGAAGTTTTCCCTTTTTAATGAAATACAATATTATTACTTCTGAGTTAATAAAGAGCATAAGACATTTTGAAGTCATAATTGTTAGCAAATGCTTGTGGGAATATTCTACACTTGTATTTATGGTTTAAGTTTTTTGGGTATTGATCATGTGAACTATTTATGTGCTTAGTATCTAGAATTATTATGTTGTTGTGATTTCTAATGAGTGCAAGGATTATTTTATAGGTATCCTCTTCAACTATTTGAGATGATATCTGCAATATTATTGGTATACAATACTTTGGCTGCCATGAATTATTTATGTTGTCCAAGTATTGTGCTCATCTATTAGTTTTTTCTCTCACGGGATAGGTTAGAAGTAGTTATATTAGATTAGTTTGTTTTCAGTTTAGCTTATACTTAGGATTAATTAGAATTTTTTTCAGAGGAACTCCGCTATCTTTCCCCTTTTTTCTTCTTTTAATTTTGAGTGGCAACGAGGACTATGTACTTGTCAGAAATGCTATATCAAATGAATGTAGGTATGATTGGGACCTGCCATCAGGAGTTCTTCATTACTTTCTTAACAAATTGTTTGGACCCGTGAATAGAAATGGCACTAGAAGGAGGGATAGATGACAAGTTGATCCCGTGGAGTCATTTTTATTAATATTTTAATTTACTAATGGATCCATCCCATATCCCTTTATGGATATATTTTTATGGTACTCTACCTCCCAAACCTCTTAGAAATATTTTACATTTCTTTTCAAACTTAAATTTGACAGTCATGGTGTAACCTCTGCATCTGTACATGATTTTAAATTCTGGAAATTTTGTAGGTCTCACAATATTACTAATGGTAGTGTCATTTGTAGACTATTCACTCTCACGTTTACAGGTCGGGTCAAGAGTTGGTGTGAGACTTTGCTAGCCACCTCTATTCACACATGGGAACAATTTATGCGTGAATTTTTGCATGCTTTTGAGTATTAGGATTATGATAAATTTTGTGAAGAAATTCTAGAGCTTAGGAAGAATGGAGATGAATCTCTTCAAGATTTTGTTATCAGATTTACTCATATTTAATATAGGTTTCCTTTGGATGATAGACCTTCTAATAATGATTTGATTTCCTGTTTAGTTTCTCATACCAATGAAACATATGAGATAGTGGATGAAGAATCTAAATCATGTTTTAATATTCCTTTGCAGGATGATTTAGATTTAAATGAAAATATTGTAAATACTAATGGCTTAGTTGGACCCCATATGTCCGTACCTTTCTTCACTATGGGGGATATAGATAAGATCAAAAATTATTTTTCGGAAGAAGCATATGTATCGTCTCACCACTCCCTTCCCCCTTTGATTCCTTGTGACAAAAAATAGACCTCTTGGGTTGTAAATTCAAGTTCAAATGTTTCTGTAATTGACTAAGAGGAGGTTTTTCCTGTTGATAATGAGACACTTTGGGTTACATCGATGGTTATTTTTGGTTCTCATTATCCTATATCTTCTTTTCCATCACAAGGAATGGAAGAAGAAGCTATGGGGAAATACATGAATGTTGATCATTTTGTTAATGAAGAAAATCTGGACATTCATGAAATGAATCCTTCCTCACCCATGAATAAAATGGAATTAGTTTATGTTGATTGGATTGCTATGTTGTTATGAATTCTCCTGATATTAATGACATAGAGAAAGAATGTTTTCCTCCTGCTGATGCATTAGTTATTGAACCTTCTTGTTCTAAGGATTCTTGTGATTTTCTTCTCTCTTCTAACCATGAGTATGCTATGAAATATATTTCAAATTCTCATATTTTGCAGGAGAAAAACAACCACGTTGATTCCTTCACTTCAAGAGAGGAAATAAACATACATGACATATCTCTCTTATCACAACAATCCACTTTTTTCTTGGACAAGGAAGACCATGGTGAGGACGAATGTGTCGATTATGAAACCATGCCTAGTGTGATGCACATCGATACACAATCAATCATTGATGTTCTTAAAGAGGAGGAAATACCATTAAGGGAGTGTTGGGCTCCCAACAACTCGCCATAAAAGTTTACAAAATTTACGGGTCCCCATTCAAATCTTGGAAAAAATATCTTTTTCATTGTGTTTTGATTTTGTATTACTTGGTTTGAAGAAGATGATTTGTTAATTCACTTTCTGTGATGTTTGATGTGGTGTTATTTGATCGATTCTTTGGATTATTTGAATCTTTTGGTTCTCTGAATATTCAAGGTGGTGTGCATACTCAGATGAACTTCTTCGAATTCATTCCACAACTCAAATTGCTTGAAATAAGGATTATTATGATCTTTCTTGAGTTTTGTCTCTTTTTGTCTTCAAAGCATTAATTTGTTAATTGAACATTTTGACGTTGTTAAATAATTCATGAAAAGGTTTAATTTTTAAAAATTTTGATGAATAAAGATAAACTAGAAATTGAAAATTGCTTAAGAAATGGATACAAACATTATCCCATCATTACATGCTTTAAATCATGATATACAATAATTAATTAAGTTTTGTATCTATACATTAATTGGTGTGAAAATATTTTGTATAATTTTGATATATATTTATTTTATTATTTTATTTATTTAGTGACGTAACCCTAAATTATAATCTATTGTGTTTT
This sequence comes from Picea engelmannii, assembly GCA_009831015.1. Lineage (NCBI taxonomy): Eukaryota > Viridiplantae > Streptophyta > Pinopsida > Pinales > Pinaceae > Picea > Picea engelmannii. The sequence continues at coordinate 299,453 of ML800379.1, read as the reverse complement.
GTTTTTTCGAGATATTGATCCTTTGATATGGAGATAGATTTATACATGATTTCTACAACCAAATGTGTGCAAATGATTCTAGGAATATCCAAGAAATTATCAACAAACCGGATGAATTTGGACGAAATCATAAGATAAACAAACTTAAATCTTCATTTTCGAGAAAATGGTGAAGAATTTCACAAAATGATTGAAAACACACTTGCAGAATAGACCAATTTACTTATGTTACTGGTCGTTGTCTTAGAAAATGAATTGTTCGATAGAAATACTTTCTTATTTAAATGGAATTTCCCATAGTAGATTTTGCATCAATATTGAGGAGACTAATTTAAAACTTAATTTCTGAGCAAACCGAGAATAATCTCACAAAGCAGTTGAAAACCCATCTATTGACCAAAATTTGGTCACCTATATGTTCCCCCTCCTGGAATAATAATAAAAATGATATTGGAAGATGACTATTTTTGAACTATTATATGCTCATTTCATAGCATTACATAGCCCTTTGTATCATCTTCGCCATGCATTTTACAGAATCAAAATCGGAGTCTCCATGACCAATATACACATACTTTTGTCCAAAAGTCCAATGAAGGTATTACAAGAAGAAATATGAAAAATGTTATAAGTGACATGTTCTCTCCTCTCTTTTCCCTTCACCTCTATTCATTCTCTCATTCTATACTTAGTCATTTTTCCCATTGTCTCATTACTTTCATATTCCCCTTACCATTTTCCACACTTAGCCATTTTACCTTATTCCTTTCCATGTTCACATTCATTTTCCTTTTCCTTTATTTTCTCATTTCTTTTTATTTTCATTTCCATTTTCATTATCTCATTTTCCATTCCTTTCCTTTTCCCTTTTTCCTTTCCCAAATTTCACGCAATTCCTTTATTTCCCATATATTTCTTTTCATTTTTCATATTTTTCATATTTCACGTGACCCATTATATACTTTCCAGATTTAGTCTTATTTACTATGGCTTACAACGGGTTCGCAGGTTGGTGATATTTCCTAAGAGTATGTTTTATCTCCGCTACCTTCACAATGAAATTTGACTTCCGCCACCTTCATAATGCACACAACTATTTTTACTACTCTTTACTATGTAACTCCTCCAACACTTAGCCAAATATATGAGTTACCGCGGGTTTGTAACATCCCGCTCTGGCGCACTGACAAAACTTATTCTTTGAGGACACTTGCTCGCAAGTGATCTAAATTTTTATGATGATGAACCACTTAACCTTGATGATGATGCGTCATGATTGATGACAGGATGTTTTACTATTGCTATATACAGGTGCTATTGACTCAGTTTCATTGAGTGTGCAGGGTTTC
>ML800379.1:259971-289179 GCA_009831015.1 Picea engelmannii | reverse complement strand
TTGGGGGAGTGAGAGAATTGAGTCTGTTAATAATTAAAAAGAAATTAATTTTGGAGAACCAGAGGCATGTGTGACACTTGGACGGCGGAGACTGTTAGAGGGTTAGTCATTAAAAATTAATTAATTAATGATTTATGAATTAGATCAGTCTCAAAATTCTATAAAAGGAGGGGAAAGGAAGGAAGAAGGGGATGAACAGTTAGCGTAACGTTACGCTGCCGAGTTGTGGCTTGACGGATTGCTTGTGAGGAGTTGGGTATATCTCAGCAGTGTTTGGAGTGGTAGCTCAGCCGTGGAGGCGAGCTGAGACGCTAGTCTATCTCTGGTTCTTGGGTGGCCCCTTTGCGGCTCGGGGGGCTAAGGGGGAAGCAGAGTACCCCTAGCATTTGGCTGGGAGGTACCGGTGAGCTTTCTTGGTCGGCAAGTAGAAGCGGCACGGAGCGAGGGAAGCGGCACAGCGCGAGGGACGTCTCCGAAGTGGGCGAGTGGCAACGGTATGATTTAATGGTGAAGTAGAAAGCAGTTTTATATTCGGCAAAATTATTGTTATTGGTGATAATATGATGAGATTGGTTGGCATTATAGTTTGCAATTTCGTTCCGCAATGATATTGTAGGGTTTGTTTATATTCTGATCATGTGTCACCTTAGTTATGATGTCATGTGATTTTGCATTGATATGAATTAGGTGATGTTGTTAATTTCTTATTTGTTAAAAAGAAAAAAAAAATTTCCTATTGAACTTCGCTATTCATAGACATAACGAAGGGGTCGTTACAGGGTTCACGGGTTCATGGGTTGGTGATATAATATTTCTTTCATATATCAGGTGCAAGTCTGACCGACAAATTCTCCTCTCCTATTAACTTTAGTTAACACTTAAGAAATTTTCTCACTTATTTATTACTATGTATTACCGCAGGTTCGCGGTGATTTCTAGGATTCTCACCTACCTCCGCATTCACATAACCCACAAACCCGCTATATCATTTTAATAATATTTTTCCTATCCTAAGTTCTATGACGAACATCTCCAAGTGACACATGGAACTATATTAACCAATTTGAGATATCCAGATGCCAGTTAAATGGATGGTGCCACATGGAAACTAATTAATGGAGACATGTGGAAGCATACAAAAAATGACACGTGGCACAATTTTATTGGATGACATATGGAAGATTCTTGTTGCCATATTGTTGGCCTATCGAGTGATGACATGTGGAAACATTTGGTTGGGTGAATCATCATTTCCGACTGGGCATATTGGTGGTTTACTGGGCATGCAAAATTATTATTATATTCAACAATTTTCCAAGGATCGAATCCTCCAAGCTCCATAGTCTCCTCTCTTATTTATTTCTTGTCAAGTGTATGTTACACTTAACATTATATACCACTAAGAATATTTTATTCTTGTACATGTGGGATACAAATAATGAAGAAAATTCGAAATTCAACAAAGGAGGTTGAAATTAAATCAAGTGTCCACATTTACCAATCAAACTTGATCGACGGTGGCTGAGTCACGATCTTGCAAAGGCTATATCTTGAACTCTCGACCTCTGTTTGCATAAACATTTATACCGTCACAAAGGTATTTAGATGTAGAATATGGTGTTATATGTTTAAAGTTCTTAAAGTTGATACATGTTTCTCATAAATTAAAATATTAGTCAACTGCATTTTTTAATGGGTCTGCATGACAACTCAACTTCACAAGCTCATATCTTGAGATCCAGGATACATATTTGGACAAATTTTGTATCGTTGGAAATATAATACGATGAATATAACATATGAAATGAATTCCATGGCTTAAAATTTTATTATCATTCCTAGAGAATTCAAAACACAATCATCCTCTTTTAAAGGGAAATTAATTAAATTTCAAAAAATAAAAGTTTAATTAAAACTTTTATTAAAAAAAGGAAAGGGACCCACTTTCAATATACTTTTATTAATGATGTGAATTAATTAATGAGGCATTAATTAATGGAAATTTTTTAAGAAGAAACTTGTATGGAAATTTCTAGAAGGGCAAGAAACATTTGAGACAGTTCATGTAACTGTCGATGAAGAATATAAAAGGACAACAACAAGAAAATGAATATAGGAGAGACCATCATAGTAAGTTTATGTTGATCACATGTTTCTTTATTTATCAGATCTTTCATTAAGTTATTCCGCTTCTTTGACTAGAAAGGTTTAACCGAAGTTTGATAACTTCTCCCTTTCTTCTTTCCAGGTCTTGTTTCTCTATTATCACCAACCATCCTCCTTCTACAAGCTTAAGTCTTATGTATATTTTCTATATGGTCCACGAGAGCCCTAATACCATTCCTAAGGATAAACTCATTTTAAATTTTAAAGGCTTTGTAACAAACTATATATTTTTCATAAATTTAAAGAGAGCTATTTCGAGATCAGTTTTGACCGTGCTTTGTAACTCTAAGTTTTGAGTATAAGGTATTTGAGATTGATCTATAATTATCTTTATTCGAGCTTCCCATGTTTCCACTCTGTTAAAGTTCTCTTATGCATGCAAACCATCTTATTTTTTATTTTATATGATCAGAAATCTTTAGTTTAACTAAGATGGATGCGAGGAAATTTTTTCTATCTTTTTTAAATGTATGAAGTGTGTGGTTCCTGGTCATTTCTCGGGATATTTATTTAAAAAGAAAAGAAAACATTCTTCTTTCTTATTATTTTTTCTTGCAATATTTATATTTCTTTGATTATCATGATGAACTTCTGCAAAGCCCCATACTCTAAATATCTAGAGTCCCGAGAAAATATTAAAGTAAATAAGAGTACCAAGTCTATAAAAATGTTGGGGGATTTAAATCCTCATGAGGTTGTCGTTTTGGTCCTAGCAGATTCAAGCATCAACATTTTTGGCGACCATACTGGGGAACAATTTATTTTCAAGTTATTTGAGGAACTAGAAATATCCATGGCTCAAAGTTTCGAGAAGAAGATTCAATAAAATTGTTTCTTATTTTAAGCACGGCTCAACTTTTTTTTAATTTCAAAAAGAAAAGAGAAGCACCAAATATTCAAGAGAATGAACTCCCTGGAAACTCCAATGAAAAAAATCAAAATGAAGGGTTTCATTCATTTCATAACTCTTCTTTATATTCTTCATCAGGCCCATTAATGGCTTTACATGATTCGAAAAAAGGGATAAATTCTCAAAGAAGGAGGTGATTTCATAATACCCCTTTAAATCTACTAGAAATAAACTTTCAAATGCCTGATATTCCTATTAAAAAAATTTCTATATTCTTTGGGGATGCTTTAGAAGATGCAAAGAAACACTTGATTAATTTTAAAGGCACATGTTATGATTTCAACCTCACTGAAAACAATGTTACATATAGATTATTCCTACAAAATCTACGAGAGGATGCTCTTGAATAGTATTGTAACGACCTCCTCATTATGACAACGACTCTGACAACAGGTGCAATTTTTTTTGTTTAAGGTGTGTGCGCGCATGTAGAAGTGACCGACACCCTAGACTCTACGTCGCCACTCGACGACCAACAAGATGCAACCACGATGAACATAAAAAGACAACAATGACCTTACGATTCCGTTATCATGAACAATTAAACGCATTAAAATTATATCACCTTGACTCTGCGCAACAACACGCACCTTCATCAATAGGTGACCTCCATAAAAGTACCGCTACATTAACTTTTTCATAATGACAACACCATTGCATATTTAAAATCCAATGACCTAGCACTCTAATAATCTTTCTAACTTCATTTTTCTAATTGATCATTAAAAACAGAACCTTCTTCCTTCACATTTTATCCTCATTATATTACCGTAGCATTGCAGTTACACCTTATTGTAACATTTGAGAACATTTACAATAAAATTCACTAATAGTAAAACAAACAACAGTACCCTTACATTAGATTTAGGTGAACATGTCAAGGAAGTTCCAATGAATATAACAACATTACCCTTACCTTAAATGGCCATAACTGGGCCAATAAGCTAACCTAAAATTTATTTCCGGTTATGTAATAAGAATACTGCATTCCACTACTAGGATAAATTAAGTCAATTGTCTATCTTACATAACATCATAAACATATCATTCTAATGGATGCACTCGATCTTATTCGTCAAATCATTCACATTTTTACCTTCTTCTAAAAGCACGCAAGTAATCAACTTTGTTATAAGGCACTAGAGGTTAGAATTCCTTAATCAATCGTAGTTCCACATTATATTTAGGGCACAGGGTAAACTAATTAATAAACACTTCACTCTAGCTTGAATATATATAAAGAAAAACTTGGGTGAATTAAAAATAAGCTTCTTCATCAAGCAACATCTATCACTGTTTCTTTGGGTAGCATAACATACCCAATCCTTATTTATCATTGTGTTATTGTGTACAAGTCATATTATAAAATGTCTTGAGCGATTAACATAATTAATAACGGTGAATCCATTAAATGAATTACTTATTAAGTGGTTATTATAAATAATACCCATCACTCTATAAAGAAGATCACTAAGAGAATCATTAATAAGCATGGAATCCCTTGGCATTTTATTTTCTTCAAGATCATATTATATATCGTAAGTTGTGTAGAATAATATATAGGTAAGTTATAATAGGTCTAGAGTTCAATCAATTACTCTAAGAGGAGGTAAGGAGTAATTTAAATTCTCAATAAAGTGTAAGTTGTTCCACCCACCTTATTATCCCATCACTATTTCCATGTTCAACGGGTTAAGAAACAACATAATAATCTATCGCTTTACACATACAATTTAAACTCAATCCCTTGAAAATATAATTTAAAAGAAAAAGATGAATAACAATTTAGGTCTTGCCATCCCTTACCAATTAAAATTAAAGGAGTTAAATTGAAATGAATTTAACCATTATTCAACTTCTACTAAATTAATGTCTTGCAAAAAGGAAGATAGTATGCGACATTAGCAACGTCCCGAGAAAGCAAACCCTAATACATCAATTATTAATATGTGGTAGGTTATTGCCAGTTTAAATGTGTGAGAATGTCAAGAGGCCATTCGCACTGCACCTTGGGCAGTTGACATGTGTTTCGATGGCCTGTATGTTAACTCCCCAACTGCAGCGCTATTCCCCTTTCCGATGAGTCATTGGCTGAGAATCCTACCTACCTCCTATGTCAGACAAGTCATTAATCGCTTGGTGTAGCGCTCTCTTGTTCTAGCGCTTTCATCCTTTGGTTGGTGTGCTATGTTAATACACTGCTACAGCCAGGGTTCGGGCTTGATAAATTTTAATCATGGAGAGCCACGTGTCCAAGGCGCCTCAACCCTGGTGTTGATCCCTTCAATGCGGATTTTATATTTACCTACAGTTAGTCTAAAAAAAAAACTTTCAACGTTCACTAAGGAATATGTATGACATACCATCATCTATTTTTGAGCGTAATATCTAAAATTTAGTTTAATTTCTTAGTTGGTCTCCATATTAACCATATTTATTAGTATTACATCTCGATTTGCGTTACAGCCACGCTAGTGACATGTGCACCTTTGGATTTCCAAAATCTATGGTGGGAACAGAGAGATCATGCGATATGGGGGAGGATAACAACGTCAATACCACGCAAGGAATGGCAGAACGGTTATCAAAGGTTTCGATGTATGAGTTTCTGCTGCACAGGTGTAAGGCACGAGTTAGAACCGTATCTGTGGGTGGAGTTGCTAGGGTTCCAAGGCAGTGAGAATGGAGTATCCATTACTCTAAATATCCGTGCATTAACTGCCGACAACGCCTACGCAGACACCACCGCTTCTATGACCGAACAGGAGGATCACCATTTTTCATAATTGAGCAACTTATGCCTCAATTAATTTCATCCGCATATATTTAATAATAATAAATTCAATAAATTGTTCTAACTGCTCACTATCTACTCATTAATATAATTTACTGGTGTCATGACATTCTTACGATTCCTAAATATAACAACAGGTCAAGTCCATTTCTTATTTAATTAATGAATTTCCATACTAAATTCACTGGTGAGAAATCATTAATTCTTAATTCATTTAATCCTTTAGAAATGGATGAAAACCAACCTGGGCGATCTCGCCAGTGGAGACAGGTTTACATGTAAGGGATCTGTTCTATTTATTGTCTGGTCTTTCTCGCTACAGCCGTGGCTTTATTGTGTAAATGAAATTATATGAATTTATACTTAATATAGATTCGAGGGAAATTTTCTCATGAAAAAAGGGTCATTTAATCCAACCAAAACAATTAAGCCGTTTACATATATAACTTTAACAGAAACCACTTAATTCAATGATGTCAACCATTTAAAAATTATCCACATGCCTAATATGTGAGGGAATCAATGAGGAATAACGTACTTCAACTATTTTCATGAATATTAACATCGAACAACTTATATAACGTGAATATTGGCAACCACCAGATCTCTATCCTTACTGTGCCAAAGTGCGAAAACTATATCTCTCAACATATCTATACTGATTGCAGTCAAGTTTACGGAAATCAATAGCGAATACACAGAGACTACTTGCACTGATTACGTTGTCCAGTGATAAAGAAAAATACCAAACATAAAGACTATTTGCAGGGACTGCGTTCTCTAGTTTTACAGAAGAAAAGGAGTACCCTTTTGTCTATGTGGAAATCACTGTACTGTGTATCAAGTTGTCTTGCACGGATTGTGTTGTCCAGTGATAAAGAAAGAATACCTAACATAAGGACTATTTGCAGGGACTAGCTTGTCCAAATTTACAGAAGAAAAGGAGGACCGTGTTTGTCTATGTGGAAAGGTCAACTTATATATTGATTATAATTAATACTTAAACGAGAATCGCCCAACTGCAAGCTTTCTAGGGTAAACCATTTAAGAGAACTGCACAGTAAACTCCTGTAACAATAAAACAATGAAATCCATCTTGGGAGATCTTACACAATGAACCTTACACAAGGGTTCCAGACGCTTGGTGCTGCGCTACTGTACACAACGAGCAGGCAGAGGGTAAAAGACACAGTTTTGGTTTCTTAACTATCAAGCAGAGGGGCGAACATTGTTCATAGTGGCCATGACATCCATAAATTTACACAGCAATCACCTAACCTATGAAGGAAACAATGCCGACTCTGCCCCAACCCACGGGAATCAAGGACGGATCTCCGGAAACGAAATACCAGCAACTACAACGAGAGACAGTAGTTTTTTTTTTTTTTTTTTAAAGAATGACAGCGATGTAACAGCGAAAGGCAGAAATTTAGCATCGAAAGACAGTAGTATCATACAACGAGAGGTCCACGACCGAATGCCCTCTTTAATTTAGAAGAAAACGCCCAACCCATGATTTCGCCCACAGTGAACGAATCGGGGTAAAATCACCAGAACACAACCATTGGAACCACAACAACAAGTGCCAGACTAATGATAACCCTTGAAGCTACCGTTTATAAACAAGTTATGCAATAACCCTGGAAACTACAAGTCTATACAGTAACCATTCTACTCTACAAAATAGAGGGGCGTACCTTGCCTTTTCTCCCGCTTCGAAGATGACCTCGCGCTCCTGCAGCTCCTGCTCCGGCTTGCCGACCGCAAAGAACTCACCGGTACCTCCCAGCCAAACACTAGGGGTACTCTCCTTCCCACTCAGCCCCCCGAGCCGCAAAGGGGCCACACACAATCAGAGAGTAACTAGCTTCTCAGCTCGCCTCCAAGGCTGAGCTACCACTCAAGTCTGCTGAGAATCCCCAACTCCTACAAGAAAATCAGTCCAGTCTCTAGTCTCGCAGCATAACAATCCAATCTCTCCAAAAAGTCCCCCCCCCTTCTTTCCCCCTCTCCCTTTCCTTTTCAAGTCTCAAACCCTAATTCCTCTTTTCTTAGGTTTTCCCCCCCTTTCCCTTTTTGATTTTCTTACTTTTATTTATTTATTTATTTTGTTTATTTTATTTTATTTTTCTTTTCAAAACACAAAGAGTATGTACGCTCATTATTCATTTCCTTTTAAATTTTTACAAGCTTAACTTTATTTGTTTACAATTGTTCATTTCCTTTTAATTTTTACATGCTTAACCTTATTTGTTTACAATTGTTTATAATATAAATATACATATATATATTTTCATTTTTCTATTTATAAGCATGCATTCATCTTTGTAGTTTATCATTATCCATCACTTAATTTACCATTAATATATATGTATATATAGGATAAGGAGAGACTAAGGCGATGGAAAACCAGTACAGGGGAAAAGTAAATGTATTACATAAAACTAATAAAGAGGAATTACGGGGAAGGCTGGCGATTTAGTAAATGTGAACTGCACAAGTAAAAGGAAGATGGATACTGGAAGATCAAGGCGATGGAGGATAGTTTAATTAAGTAGACAAGGATAATGAGAGGGCGGCGGTCTGAGTTTTTTTTTGTTCTTTTTTTTTTTGAATTTTCATCGTTAAGGCCACACTAAATTCCCCCCTTGTTTCTAGAAGGTCTTAGGCTTAGGGTTTAGATTTTGAGCTAGGCGACGATAGGTTAAGGGAGTTTCTTAAGGTTTTATTCAGGTGCTGATGACTTAGGGTTACTTAGGCTGACTTCTTCACCCACCTTTATCGCGACGTGCCCTTCAAGTCACACCATGTGCGCCAAGGGTGCCACTCGCCTCTGGAATTTCTTTTGGCGATGTGCCCTTCAGGATGCACCACGTTCTCCAAGGGTGCCACTCACCGCCTAAGTTTCTTCTGTGCGACGTGCCCTTCAGGATGCACCACGTGCTCCAAGGGTGCCACTCGCCGACTGGACTGATTGGTAGAACTCTATAACCCCTGGAGTAAACAATCCGCCAGGTGAACTCGTAGGAGACTAAGGGCTCTAAGGAATAAGGCCCCCGCCTTATTGCGCGCCCCTTAGAATCATCGTGAGCGACTGTCGCAGTCGGCCCTCACGGCATCGTGGGTCCTCTCAAACTAGGTAATCGTTAACCTACAGTTCGAGCCACAACGGGAGTGCTAGCAGGAGGTGGCAGGGCTGTTTTCCACCCCTCTCCCTCAACCTCTCTGCAATCGTGTGTGGCCCCTTTACTCCATATGTGAGTCAAGTCGGCAAGCTATCGTCAGCCTGCATCACCAATAATCATGTCAGAAATGTCGACATCAAATCAAATGAAACATCATAATAAACATATCAACCCAAAAGCACACTCCCTGACTCAGTCCGGAGTCCAAGGGGGTTCTACCGATGCCTCTGCATCCTCAAGGTCAAAAACCCTGCACACTCAATAAAACTGAGTCAATAGCACCTGTCTACATCAAATAGTAACACATCATGTCATCGGTCAATCACATCATAATCAAATATAAAAGGTCTAACATAAAAAGGGTCCAGATCACTTGCGAGCAAGTGTCCTCAAATAATAAGTGTTCTCAGTGCACCAGAGCGGGATGTTACAAGTATAGTTCATTAATGCCTAACTCCATGAATAGTTGGGATGTGTTAGAAGATTAATTTGCAGAAATTTTTATCCCAAAGGTGCATTCATACATTTTTTATGATGTTTTAAATGTTGTTTCTCACCCACCCTCTCCCACATGGACACAAAAGGATGAAATGAATGATTCAGAAGAAGAATATCATAAAACACCGCAAGAATTTTCTGAATCAAATCTTGTTGCTCATAATGAAGACAAGAATTCCAAAGACCAAGAAAAGGATATCAACATCTCATATAGTCCTCATGAGGAAGAAATTAAAAAGTCTCCACCGAATATGCAAGAAGAATTAATACAAAATAAATAAGAATTGGTGGAATAAAACAATTTCGAGAATAAAGAAGATAGCCATTTGATAGAAGAAGAACATTGCCAAGACATCACCAATGAAACAATAATCTTAAATGTGGAAACAAAAGAAAAACATAATGTTTTCAAGAAAGAAATTTATCATTTGATTGAAGATAGCAGCACTCTGGGGCAACCGAGAGTACATTATATTGAATATTGGTTCGAAAGTATTGCCAGTCCAACAATGCAAAAAAGCCTTATGCACACATTGCTCGATCCCATTGTGGTACATTTTGGGAATGCTCCTGATTTTCAAGCTCCTGATTTATTGGTAACAACTCCAATATTTTTCTTACTGTTGGAGCTCATTTCACAAGTCAATGGGATGCTTGAATGACTCCATTGGAAATATTCCTATACCTAAAGTTCCCCTTTCTTTCAAGTAAGTTAGGGTAGGTAGATTCATGTATATATATATATATATATATTTTGTTTCTTTAGTTCAGTTTTTCATAATAAGGCAGTCAAACTTGAAGGTAACTCCATGAAATAAGAATAATTGCAAGAATTCATTTCGAAGATGTCTCCACATCCCAATGGAGAAGGTAGTTTCTCTTGAGATTATGGTGTTCTCAGCAACCCACAGGGGTTCACTGTCCTGCAGTTGGAGCCAATTGTGGACCAAAATTTGGTCACCTATATGTTCTCGCTCCTAGAATAATAAAAAAATGATATTGTAAGATGAATATTTTTGAACTATTATATTTTTATTTCATAACATTTCATATCCCTCGGTATCGACTTCGTCATGCATTTTGTAGAATCAAAATCAGAGTCTCCATGACCAAGATACACAGACTTATGTTTAGAAGTCCAATGGAGGTATTACAAGAAGAAATATGAAAAATGTTCTAAGTGACATGTTCTCTCCTCTCTTTTCCCTTCACCTCTATTCATTCTCTCATTTTATACTTAGTCATTTTTCGCATTGTCTCATTACTTTCATATTCCCCTTACCATTTTCCACACTTATCTATTTTTCCTTATTCCTTTCCACGTTCACATTCATTTCCCTTTTCTTTTATTTTCCCATTTCTTTTTATTTTCCTTTCCATTTTCGTTATCTCATTTTCCATTTCTTTCCTTTTCCCTTTTTTCTTTCCAAAATTTCATGTAATTCCTTTATTTCCCATATATTTATTTTCATTTTTCATATTTTCCATATTTCACGTGATCCATTATATACTTTCCATACTTAGTCTTATTTGCTATGGCTTACCGCGGGTTTGTAGGTTGGTGATATTTCCTAAGAGTATGTTTTATCTCCGCTACCCTCACAATGCACTTTGACTTCCGCTACCTTCATAATTCACACAACTCTTTTTACTACTCTTTACTATGCAACTCCTCCAACACTTAGAAAAATATATGAGTTACTGCAGGTGCATGGGTTGGTGATATAATATTTATTTCATATATCAGGTGCAAGTCTAGCCGAACGATTCTCCTCTCCTATCCACTTTAGTTAACACTTAGAAATTTTTACACTTATTTCTTACTATGTCTTACTATGGGTTTGCGATGATTTCTAAGATTGTCACCTACCTTCGCATTCACATAACCCTGCAAACCTGCCATATTATTTTAATAATATTTTTCCTATCCTATCTTCTATGAGGAACATCTCCAAGTGACACATGGAACTTTATTAACCAATGAGATATATCCACATGGAATTTTAATGGATGGTGCCACATGAAAACTAATTAATGGAGACACGTGGAAGCATACAAAAAATTGCACATGGCATGATTTTATTGCATGACATATGGAAGATTCTTGTTGGCAGATTGTTGGCCTACCGAGTGATGACATGTGGAAATTTTTTGTTGGGTGACTCATCATTGTTGACTGGGCATATTGGTGGTTGACTGGGCATGAAAAATTATTATTATATTCAACAATTTTCCAAGAGTCGAATCCTCCAAGCTCCATAGTCTCCTCTCTTCTTTATTTCTTGTCAAGTGTATGTTACACTTAACATTATATACCACTAAGACTTATTTATTCTCATAAATGTGGGATATGAATAATGAAGAAAATTCTAAATTCAACAAAGGAGGTCGAAATTAAATCAAGGGTCCACATTTACCAATCAAACTTGATTGATGGTGGCTAAGTCACGATCTTGAAAAGGCTATATATTGAGCTCCCGACTTCCATTTGCAGAAAACATTATACCATTGGAAATGTATTTAGACATAGAAGATGGTGGTACAAGTTTCAAGTGCTGAAAGTTGATACATTTTTCTCAGAAATTAAAATATCAACCAACTATATGTTTTAATGGGCCTGCGTGACAACTCAACTTCACGAGCTCATATCTTGAGATCCAGGCGACGGATTTGGACAAATTTTATATCGTTGGAAAGATAAGAAAATGAAGATAATATTTGAAATGAGTTCCATGTATAAAACGTTTATTATAATTCTCAAAGAATTAAAACACAATCATCCTCTTTTAAAAGGAAATTAATTAAATTTCAAAAAATAAAAGTTTAATTAAAACTTTTATTAAAAAAAGGAGAGGGACCCAATTTAAATATACATGTATTAATGATGTGAATTCATTAATGAGTCATTAATTAAAGAAAATTTTTCAATAATAAACTTGTACGGGAATTTCTAGAAGGGCAAGAAACAGTTGAGACGGTTCTTGTAACCATCGATGAAGACAATAAAATGACAACAACAAGAAAATGAAGACAGGAGAGACCATCATAGTAAATTTATGTTGATCACATATTTCTTTCTTTATCAGTTCTTTCATCCAGTTATTCCACTTCTTTGACTAGAAATGTTTAATCGAAGTCTGATAACTTCTCCCTTTCTTCTTTTTAGGTCATGTTGTTCTATTATCACCCACCGTCCTCTTTCTACAATATTAATTATTTTTTATATTTTCTTTATGGTCCGTGGGAGACCCAATCCCAGTCCTAAAGACAAACACATTTTAAATTTCAAAGGATTTGTAATAGACTATATATTTTTCAGAAATTTCAAGAGAGCTATTTCAAGATTAGTTTTGATTGTTCTTTGTAACTCTGAGTTTTGAGTATAAAGTCTTTGAGATTGATCTATCATTATTTTTATTTGAATTTCCCATGTTTCAACTGTGTTAAAGATCTCTTATGCATGCAGACCATCTTCGTTTTTATTTTATGTGATAAAAAATATTTAGTTTAACTATGATGGATGTGAGGAAAGTTTTTCTATCTTTTTTAAATGTATGAAGTGTGTGGTTCCTGGTCATTTCTAGGGAACTATTTTTTCTTTCAATTTTTATATTTCTTTGATTATCATGACAAACTTCTGCAAAGTCCCATACTCTGAAGATCTAGAGTCCCAAGAAAATCTTAAAGTAAAGAGGAGTACCACCTCTATAAAAACGTAGGGGGATTTACACCCTCCTGAGGTTGTTGTTTTAGTCCTAGAAGATTCAAGCATCAACACAATCTAAAAAACATGATGATTTAGTGTACCTCCAAGCTGGTTTGTAAGCAAATGAACAATTGTGAAGATATCATTGTTTTTCTAAATAATTTTTTCCTATAATTCATATTTGGCCGTTTTGATTTTGTAGTTGATTCATGATGGTGAATATTCTCTTTTGGTTGATGGAGGATTCAACCTGGTTTGGAAAAAAATTATAAAATATTTGATATTATTCTTGTAAAAGAGGATTCCAATCTCTTGAATAAAGTGGAAACTTTGCACTATTGTAAAATGAATTCTTGAAAGAGCTTGGAATCTACATGACTGGAGATATTCAAAGCCAATAATTAATCCAATTTCCATACACTATTGTAAGAATTTGAAGCTTCATTGTTATCTTTATACATTAATTCAATTTTGATTTAATATTTGATATTAACAAGTTATTGTTAATTTAATGTATTTTATGCTTATTTAAAACTTTGTAAAGTTATCTTTGCAGGGTTGGATGAATTTAAATCAAGATTGGATATTGGATTCGAGTGGACTTGCTTGTAGTTGTTGATAACTGTTTATTGGTTCAATTACATTCATACATTTGTTTCAATTACTATTACACTAGAGAACTAATTATTTAATGCAATAGTACAATTAATATTGAATTCATTCATCAATAATTAGATTTAAGTATATGCATGAGAGGTCTCAGTAATTGTTTATTAAGATTGTCATTTTTGCATATATGTTTTAACTGCTACAAATTGTATGAACTATTTCTATTATTTGTTGGTATATCTTAACCTTAGATTCAAGTCCATTCCATTCACCTTTTCTCTTAATTAAGAGTGACACTATCCTTTCTCTTAATTGAGATAGTTTAAATTTCTTTTTATCGTCTGCATATTAAAATAGATCACATTTGCATTTAGGAATTCATATTGGAAAGTATCCTTTTGGGGAGAAATTTATAAGAGGTTAATGAACCCTCATATAGATATGAATCACCACACCAAATGGATAAGGGCCTAATTGGGGCTCTTACCGGGTGATCTCCTTATGATGTTGATCATGATCAACTTTGACCATCAACATTTTTGGTGCTAGAAGGAGGGCCACAGACAAGTTTTATGTTTAAAGTCTTATTTTAAATATTTTTTAACTAATCATAGATCCTGTGTAGATTCCTTCTTTGGGTAATTATTTTAGTTCATGCAGGATTACCAGATACATACCCAAAAGTATCTTGAATCCTTGTCTAATTTGAAGTTTAATGGTGAGAGTAAAAATTCCGCTTTAGATAATCTTTATAAATTTATGGATAAATGCAATTTTTTCATAATCACTAATGATAATGAAATTTGCTAGTTGATTACTCTCAAATTCCAAGGCTAGATTAAAAAATGGTACAATGTGCTCCCAACTAAGTCTATACATTCATGGAACCATTTTATGGGGGTTTTTCTGTTGGCCCATCATAACTATAATTATGAAGAATTGTGTTTAGAAATTGAAAATATTTATATGCATGTAGATGAATCTCTTGATGAATTTTATGCTAGATTCATGTCACTTTGTTTTAGATTTCATCTAGAGGATTTACCTTCAACAAAAGATATGATTGAATATTTTATTTCTCTTGTTCTTCCTGTCTACGAACGTAGTAAATCAAATGAGGATGACATGATGTGTTAGATCCATTATTTAATTTTGATTCCATGTCTAATTTTATTGAACCCACACATGAATTAGAAATGGTATCACAGTTACAAACTTTGGGAATTTCCTTTACTTATTTTCAGAATAAATAAAATGATTTTACTGATTTAAATTTGGAATCTGAAAATATAGCTAAGACATATTTTAATGGTTGTGATAAACAAAAATAAGGTTCAATATAAATAAATCAAATTCAATATTTAACTAATGAACAAATTGATATTTCTTTTTGAGAGGTAAATCCAGGACTAGTTCCTATTTATTCAACAAAAAGTTTATTATTAGGTCAGAGTCTTGCTCTTATCAATGATGATGAAAATCATGACGATGAAAATATTATGAAAACATCTAATTTATTGTACTATGGAAATCACTAGGTTTTGTATCCAAATTTATTTTCTAATCTAGATACATTTCATCATTCTATTAATTCTTTTGTTGAAACCTTTTCCTCTACTAGTTCAAATTTATTTGAGAAAGAAACTTTTCTAGATGATGATCCTTTTCCTATCAATATTAATTCTGAATCTTTTGTCATTTTGATAATGTTATTGACTCAAATATTCCATGTGATTTGAAAGAGAAAGAAATAATATTTGATGAGTATTTTGATCTTGATGGCACATAATCAGATTCATTGCAAAGTTGAATACACACAAACTTACGATCAATAGATTCATATACTTTCCCTTTATTTTCTAAGAAAAAATCTATTTATGAACATTTTGATGTGTTTGATTCTCATAATTCATTTCAAGTTTCCAATGACACTCATTCTAATATTCAATTGGAATCTTAATTTGATAAAATCTTGTTGGAACTCTTCTCTAGTGACAATTTTGTTCTTGTAAATGATCATCGGTCCACTGGTTTCCTTACTAATTTTAATTTTAGTAAATTAGATGACCTATAGATATGCCAATTACTCTATAGAGTCACACTTCTTCTTTCTTTTCATTTAGTTTTCAATATCCTCTTTGAGAAGAAGTTAGTTTTTTTCAACTATTGGGAGCTAAGGCACATTCTCTTGATCTTATTAAGTCCTCTGTAATAAATGCTAATTAGATTCTCCATGGTACTTTTACAAATTCTCTTCTTGTAAATACTTCTTTGATTTTTTTTTTAATAGTTTTCCATATTCTTCATGTGAAGAAATTCATGAACAATTAGAGAATTATCAAGAAAATGTGGCACTTCGATCTTGGCCAATGGTTAATGAAGGTCTCAATAATATTGATAATTTCTCTCAACTCTTTTACATTCTTCCATGTTTTTCTTTTGATTTCCTCTATGACTAATATCATGACATAATATAGTTTTGGTTTAATAGGAAGTTTCCTATAAATAAGAGTCTTCTTCTCTTGTATGTTCCTGATTTAGATGTACATATATTTATTTTTTCATAATGTTTAATGTTTTTTTTTTAACTAGAACGGTTATGTTGCATTGATCGGTTTTCAGGCAAGCCTGAATCAGAAAATTACATATCTAAAGAAGGTTGGTGACCTCTAACAGTGCTGCCAACCTTCTTGTGAACGTCTTGGGAAACCCATCCCATTCGCTTCTTGCACTAATTCGGGAGAATGACAAAAATTGCATACATGAATAAATTCTCACAAATTGTGAGCATAGTAGAAGACAAAAGCAAAACATTAAACCGAGGGGGATGAAAATTTCCCCTTAATGTAGGGGTCCAGCTTTTTCTGAGATCCTAAAGAAATGTTGGAGGTCGCCTCCTTTTCTCTGCGCACTTTATTGGTCTTTCGCCCTCTGGTAAGGGGTGGAGACGGAACATTGTCTTCCGGTTCAGAAGTTTCCACAGAGACTGAAACATCTAGGTCTGCATTGGCAGAAGGTTCTGGAACTAAAACCTTTGCTGGGGGGGTGGATTCCGGAAGGCTATCATCTGCCGGAGGATCTTCCTTCACTGTTGTTGCTTCTGTTTCTAGGGCTTCATCTTCATTCAGTGCATCAAAGCTGTTTTTATTTGCTAGGGTTGCCTCTGCTGAGTGAGTGGCCTTCGGGGCCTGAGCTAGTGGATCCTTTCACCTTGACTGCCTTCGTCGATTAATTACAGGCTAAAAATCTTCTTCTTTGGCTAGTCCCGGCTCCTCTGGGGCTTTGGGGCAGCTTCGTGCAAAGTGGCCGTAAGCATGGCACTGGAGGCACTTAAAAGGTATCTTCTCGTAGTCCAGCTCTTGGAGATGGCACCATTCCCCCAGGGAGAGGTTAATGGCTTCCGGAAGACCTTTCTCGAGGTTAACTTCAACACATATGCGAGCGCAAGTAAACTAGTCCCCTTTCGGTTCCGCACTGTCCAGGAAACGCCCAAGCTTGTTTCCTATGGCCTCCAAAGATCTTGTCCCCCAGAGGTACAAGGGAAGGTGAGGCAGCCTAACCCAAACAAGGGCTGCAGTGATCTCGGCTTCGGGGTTGAAGTCAAGAGTCCAGGGGGCTAAGAATAGTCCTCTCGACCCCATGAAATAGGGTCCAGATCTGAAAACTAGATCACGGTCCTCTTTGCTCGCGAAACCAAAGACAAAAAAACCCCTGCCTACTGCGAAAAAAGAAACTTTCCTTGTATCAGCGACTTCCATCGATCATCCATCCATGCCTCCACCGATTTGGGGCTAGGCCATAACCCCGTAAACTTTCCGATGAGGACCGTTTCTGCAAAAAGGAGGGCTAGATTGCAAGGCTCCTCTGGAGGTAGCTCCAGCGAAGGGATCTCCTCCATCTTTTTAACAAACTTAGACAAGGAAGGAGGCTCGGTTTTGGGTCTTGCCGAGCAAACTAGCGCCTTGAAAGCTTCCAACCGGTCATTTCCCTTCTTGGCATTCGAATCTGAGGCCATGGCCATCGACCTCTAGCTCCAAGTCGCTGTGAATACACATGCAAGGTCGCTGGCGCACTCAGGCCACTCAAGAAATCGCGTCTCTGTGTGCAATGGATCTTGATCGGCTGCTCCCGTCGCATAGCCTCACCCCTGCAAACTAATGGTACCCTGGTCGGCTGCTCCCTGCGAATTTCCTCGCCCCTGCCAACGAAAACCAGTGCGGGCGGCTAGGGTTTAGACCCTAGCCACGTTGAGATCCTCTCGCGCAGAGCCATTTCTCTAGTCCATGGTTTCATAATGTTTAATGTTATGAGTGCTTGTGTTTCTAATTTTTGATGTACATATTCATGGAGATCTTAATAAGTTGGAATGGTTACATTGAAAATTCCATTTCACTTAGTTCTTGTAGAATAGTTTAGAGTAGATTTAGGAGTAAACTAGATTTTGTTTGTTCTTTTCATTTTCTCTTTGTGAGTTTGAGTAAGTGCAACAAGAGGTTTCTTTCAGGACAAAAGCAAATCATCATTCAAGGAAGTCTTCTCTTATTTTATTTTTCATTACTTATTTTCTTTCTTATCATGTTTAAGCATTTCCCTTCAAGTCCTATCTTTATATTTTTATTATCTTTAGTTTTATTACTGAACATTTTAATTTGATCAATTTTTCAAAACACTAGTAAGAAAGGACATTCTAAGTGAATTAATGAAGAGGATATCAACTTTTTATTATATTCCATTTAACATCACCTTTAAAATATTGTATCTTAAAACAATTCATCAATAATTGTGACTTAACTTTTCTATGTTTATATGGTCATTTCTCTACAATTTTAAAATCAAAATGTTGTAAAGGAGACAAGTGATAAAACAATTGAAAATTTGGCAATGCAATTGATCTCCTTTTGATGAGTGACTTGTTTTGAAAATGATGAATCATGACTGTGCACTTTAATAAAGGGTTTATTTACTTTTCTTCATGTACATAGTCTTTAATAAAGGAGGCCTTATTAGCTTAATATTTTATGCGACAAATGACAATATTGATAATAATTCTTCATCCAAAGGAAACAAATACATTTAAAGGATTTTTCTACAATCAATTCAATTAATCTATTTAATTGATCAATTTGTATTTTATGAATTGATATACGTATCCCCTTTACGATACAAATTCCTTCTATTTTATGTTACAACAAAAACAAATTTACATTATTTTCACATAAGATGTTAATCATGTTGATAAGGTCTATTTTGGTTTAATTTTATTCTTTTATTTAGATTAGATTGCTTTTATTTTCATTTCGTTTCCAATTTTGTTTGATTAGATTTGGATTTCCTATCTTATTTCAAATTATTTTTATTTTGAAGATTTGTGGTGTGACAATCATTCACTTTGGCGTTTAAAATATGAAATGTTGATTCTATTATGAACAAATTTTTTTAAGATTAATGGATAGGGATTTATTAATCCCAAGACAGATGGTACTCTGGGTTAAGTAAGTCATTTGGGCCTTCATCATTATGAAGTTTTGTGCTTGAAGAAATCCTTTACAGGGTAATTTTCAAAAAGAGAATAACCATTCCCGTGGTAGAACACTTTCCAAGTTTTACCTTTATATTAAAACCAAGTTGCAATGATTACTTTTTCCTTTTGACTATTACAAATTATTACACAATGCTATATTTATATAATTTTTGCAATTATGTTTAAATTGGATTCGAGTGGACTTGCTTGTTGATAGTTGTTGATAATTGTTTATTAGTTCAATTACATTCTTGTATTTGTTATAATTATTATTGCATTCAAGAACTAATTCTCTAATACAATAGTACATCTAATATCGAATTCATTGATTAATAATTAGATTTAAGTATATTCATGAAAGGTATTGGTAACTGTTTATTAAGATTATTATTTTTTCATATATGTTTTAACTACTACAAATTATATTAACCGTTTCTATTATTTGTTATCCTATCTTAACCTTAAATTAATTTCCATTCCATTCATCTTCACTCTTAATTAAGAGTGATATTATTCCTTCCCTTAATTGAGGTAATTTAGATTTCATTTTGATGTTAGATTATATTTCATATTGCATTTAGTTTAAATCATTATAATTTTTAAAGTCTCCTTTCATAGGAGAAACCTTCCTTGTGGCCTGTATGAGCCCTAATTTCAGTTGATCCAAAAGATTCCTCTTGCAAACATGCTGCAAGAAAAGCAATTATTTTCTTTATGCCTGTTGATAACAATCAACATTATCATACATTAGCAAGTAGAAAGTAGATTTAGTGTTAGATTAGTTTATATTAATATTAATATTTAGTTTAGTTTAAGATTAATATTTAGTTTAGATTAGTTTTAGGAAAAGGGTAACTGGACCCATTTAACCAGTTGGAATCACCACACCAAACAGATAAGAGTCTAATTGGGGCCCTGACCGAGTGATTTCCACAATGTTGAATATGGTCAATTTTGGCCATCAACATTTAGTTGTTCCTTAGGGTATTTTCCAATGAAGAATATATTTTGTAGGAATCTAATGAGTAAATACTTGTCTTTTCATTTTGAATAATAGTTAGAAGGTTATCAATTGCAGTTGGTTAAATCTTTAAAAGGTTGACTTGTTAATGTGGTACACATGATTCAGGGCAACCTCTTTTTTTTTTCAAAAGCCTTATCTTTTTCCTTCTTGTACATGTAAATATTCCATTATCTAGGCAAAGATAACTACTTCTCCCTAGTATGATGCCATTTGTTGGGCTCCCAACAAATCCCCACAAAATTTTACAAAATTTAGGGGTTCCCATTCGAATATTGGAAAAATCATCTTTTTCATTGTGTTTTGATTTTGTCTTGCTTGGTTTCAAGAAGATGATTTGTTAATTTCTTTTATGTGGCATTTGGTGTGGTGTTCTTTGATCGATTCTTTGGATTATTTGAATCTTTTGGTTTTCTAGATATTCAACGTGGTGCTCATACTCAGACGAACTTCTTCGAATTCATTTCACAACTCGAATTGCTTGAAATAATTTTTATTATGATCTTTCGCCAGTTTTGTCTTTGTTTGTCTTCAAAGCATTGATTTGTTAATTGAACATTTTGACGTTGTTAAATAATTCATGAAAAGATTTAATTTTTAAAAGTTTTGAAGAAATTGAAAATTGCTTAAGGAATGGATACAAAAAGTATTCCAACATTACATTCTTTAAATCATGATATTCAGTAATCAATTAAGTTTTCTATCTGTACATTAATTTGTGTGAAAATATTTTGTATAGTTTTGATATATATATTTATTTAAATTTATTTTATTTATTTAGTGACATAACCCTAAATTATAATATGTTGTGATTTGTTTGTTTTCAGATATTGATCTTTTGATATGGACATGTATTTCTACAAGATTTCTACAATCAAATTTATGCAGATGATTCTAGAAATCTCCAGGAAATTATCAACAGACCGAACGAATTTGGGCGAAATGAGAAGACCAACAAACTTAAAGTTTAATTTTTGAGAAAACAATGAAGAATGTCTCAAAATGGTTGAAAAACCACTTTCACAATAAATTGATTTACTTCCCTTTAGGGCCATTTTCTCAGAAATTGAATCATTCGAGAGAAATCCCGTCTGATTGAAATGGAATTTCCTAGATCAAATTTCGCATCAATCTTGAGGAGACTAATTTCTAAACAAACGAAGAATAATCTCACAAACGGTTGAAAAACAATATGCAAAATAGACTAATTTATATTAACTCCAATCTGTTTTGTAAATAAATGAATAGTTGTGAAGATATAATTGATTTTCTAAATGGGTTTTTCCTAGAATTCATATTTGGACATTTTGATTATGTAGTTGATTCATGATGGAAAATCTTCTTTTTTGGTTGATGGAGGATTCAACCCGTGTTAGGAAAAAATTGTAAAATATCTGATATTATTCTTGTAAAATAGGATTTCAATCTCTTGAAGAGAGTGGAAACTTGTCACTATTGTAAAATCAATTCTTGAAATATCTTGGAATCTACAAGACTGGAGATATTCGAAGCCAATAATAATCCAATTTTCATAAACTGTTGTAAGAATCTGAAGGTTCATTGTTGTATTTATATATTAATTCAATTTTGATTTAATATTTGATATTATCACTACTGTTAATTTCATATATTTATGCTTATTTAAAACTTTATAATGCTATATTTGCAAGGTTGGGAAGATTTAAATCAAGATTGGATATTGCATTCGAGTGGACTTGCTTGTAGTTATTGATTATTGTTTATTAGTTAAATTACATTCATGTATTTGTTATAATTACTATTACATTCGAGAACTAATTATTTAATGCAATAGTACAATTAATATCAAATTCATTCATTAATAATTGGATTTAAGTATATGAATGAGAGGTCTTGGTAACTATTTATTAAGATTGTCATTTTTTCATATATGTTTTAACTACTACAAATTATATGAACTATTTCTATGATGTTTTAGTCTATCTTAACCTTAGATTCAATTCTAGTCCATTCATATGTCTCTTAATTAAGAGTGGGACTATTTCTTCTCTTAATTGAGATAGTTTAGATTTCTTTTTTCTTTCTACATATTAAAATAGATTGATTTTGCATTTAGGGATTCACATTGGAAAGCCTCCTTTCGGGGAGCAATTTATAAGTGGTTACCGAACCCTCATATCAATTAGAATCACCAAACCCAACAGATAAGGACCTAATTAGGGCCTTGATCGAGTGATCTCTTTATGATGTTGATCATGGTCAATTTTGTCCATCAACAAAGAGTCACTTGTTGAAACTTCTTCTTGTTCTAGAGAGGCTTTTAATTCTCTTGATTATTCCAGTTATTATTATTTGTATCGTGATCCTTTTGATGGTTTGAATTTGTAGGAAATCACCCACCATTCAATTCATATGAACTCAATAGGGTTGAACCATTTTGAAGTACTTGATGGTGGAAATATACATACATAAGATAGAGAGGATAAGGCATATTACCTTGAAATTATCACACCTATGCCTTATCATCCTTTTTCATGGGACGAAGGAAATGTTGTAGCAAATGTATATCAAACTGTGTCTTCTTCTTTCCCATCTACATTTTCGAATTATAGAGAGTCTTCTTGTTCAAGTAACCCTTTAGTTAATATTGTTGATACTAGTGACTTCCACCATTGTATTGAGGATTTGACTTATACCATGGTGGGTACTAGCCCATGTATATCATTCGATTCCACTACTCTATATCAAGTAGATGGTTGTTTGAAGTATGAGTTTGTAGAGGCTTTCCAAGATAATGAGGCACTTCAAGTTATGTCGATGGTTATGTCAGGCCCTTATTATTTTGGTTTGTCTTCAGGGACAAACAAATCTATTAGAATGAATATTCTCTCACCGAGAACACATCACACATATTCCATGTATGATCCTCATTCGATATGCTACTTTCCATTGATCTTCCTCCATCAAATCTATGTTATTCATGGTAGATTTTATGATAGAATTGAAGCATGGTTGGAGGAATAATATTTATCTAATGTTCCCATGAATCATTGCATTGACATATTTAATATGGTGAATAGATTTTATCATGCTATAATTTTTCCCACTTTTAATTTATTTTTATTCCAAGTTTTTTTTCTAATCTTTTATGATGAATATGCTTGTGTAGGATTGGGATTATACAAATGGCTACATTGACATTATGACTTTACATAATTCATTTTTATCCATTGTAGCATATAATAGGAGTAGGGTAGAATAGACAACTATCTTTCATTTTCCTAGTTTAGCTTTGATTTCTAGTTTTTAAATAGTTTTCTATTTGCATTCTCTTTTCATTATTGTTGGCTTATTGGTAAATGAATTCTCAGTAGAGGTTGAGAGAAATATAATACTTGAACACTGATTTTCCCTTGATTGTATTTTTCAATTTAATTCTGAATTGGGAAAATTTACTTTATCTCATCCTCAAAAAAATTTATATATGTTGGGTAATTTTCAGATCATTGATTTTCACCATGTCAAATCTTTTTCAAGCATTGGGTTATATCACAAGTAGAATATTTTATGACGGATACTATTATTTACCTCTTGTAATGAAAATGGAAACTCAAGTTTGTTCCATTCTCATGTCCACATAATTCTAATATGGAAAATTTTGCTTAATTGAGATTTTTATGAGTCGAGGGATTGTTGTCCCACACACAGTAAATTGAAAGTCTAAGTGACTAAAATCTGCCCATCTGAAATCCAAGCCACTCCAACTCCTTGGAATCTATTTAGAATATTATTTTTCCTTGGTTTTGGAGTTTTCCAAATGGTTTCTTTCCCAATGGACTCTTTCTTCAATTACTTTCAACCAACATGATATTTTTTTGTATAGTCTTTTCATTGCATAGTGAGTTTCGTTGATTTCTCTTTTGAATTATTTTCCTACAACACCTTTAGTTATAATTTATGGGAATTGGTTGCACATGCCTTATGATATGTTCAATTAGTTTTTTGAAAAGGAGTTTCATCTCTTATCTTGCAACTTTCTTCACCCAAGTTTCCTCTAATAGACATCAACAAGAGATATTCTTTGAGGCTGCCTGGAAACATGTTTTGACACTATGGACACAACTCTTATATTAGATCTTTGAGATATATTTTTCAAATAATTACTTTGGAACCAATATTTTTATTCTACAATCCACTCATGAACAAAGAGTGAATCTTAGAATTGTCAATTCGAGGGATTTTCAGACCTGATATTTTCTTGAATAATATCTTTTCATTCTTTGAGTTTGCTGATTTTGGGTCACTCACTATCGTTACATTCTTGATTAATATTATTTTTATCATGGTTGAGAACTATACACTTATCTCATGTTGAATCCATTCAAATGCTAGGGGGTAGTAATTATCTTTATGGAATATGTCAATGCAACTTTTAAGATTCCAATTTCAAATCTTCATCATTTATGGAATATATATTTGAGCTAAGGTGGATTTTCTTAGATGCCTTTCTAGCTTAGATACTATTGTGTCCTTATTAGGGTTGGGTTGAGCCTTAGTGGCTTTGATGTTCTCAAATTTGGATCTCTTGAGTCCTTTTCTGAGAGCCAATATTTCTTTCGTGAAGTTTACTCAGTGGAGTTGTCAGGTGAAAGATGGAAGTCTAAAGGTGTCCGATCTTTATTCACCATCAAAGGTCAAATCTGATCATTTTTGTTCTCCTAGGGAAAGACATTTCGTTACTCTATTTCCTGACAATGACGCCGGAAGATGTTGGTCCTAAATTCTGCAACTGACTGCTACATGGAAGAGCTAGGCCACCTCAAGTTTAGAATGGTTCATTTTTTTTTTTTTTTTTTGGTCAGTTAGATGGTTATTTTTACCAAGAAAAGAGCATGGTGGGGTTGGAAAAATGATATGAATGAGGGTCCTCCTTGGCTAGTGGCACACAAATGACAAACAAGTGAAATAATAGAGATAAAAACAAAGGGAAATAACAAACCACTCAATGAATAATCTATTGCAAGAATTTTAATACTTAAAATATTATTTCAAGACATTAAACATGTATCAAAAATACAATTACTCCCACGGGTTGCAATAAAAACAAATATTCACCATAGAATTTATTGTTTCACAGGTTGCATATTAGTAAAAACAAGTTGTACAATAGCTGAAGGAAATGAAATGTACTTCACACAAATCAAAAACTGCATTCAAGATAAGATAAAAACACGTGTAGATTTGGACAAAAACATTGTCATCAAGAGTATATTCACCAGGTAGAGAGATTCAATCCATGCATAGAACATGTTTGACTGGTTGATGTATTGATCTTCTTTTTCCAAAAACCGAACCCTTCTAACATACAAAAATTGCCTATTTATCAAATAAGTAGAGGCCCTCAACCAGTGTGGAATTGGGATTAACTCTATGACATCAGTTGTAAAACAACTTATTATCTTAACTAAAACATTGTTGTAGTACATTAAAGTATACTCTGAGATTGAATTATTAAAAAAGGAGTGGTTCTTATCACACATAAACAACCACTTATTAAATTAATCTAAACAGTCATGAAATTTTAAACTAAAAACTGTTACTAGAAATAAAACTAGATTGATGCACATGTTGGAGTGAACAGAGATTTGACAGAGAATGACTAGGAGTGAGAAAACTCAGTTCTGTATCGAGCACTGGAATCCATGTGTTTTTTTGGAGGCCACTGGTAGATAACTAGATGTGTTTTCGACATTTAAAAACTTCAAAATATGCAATAAATGAGGATAAGCCACTTTGTAAATTCAACATTCGGGAGCTTTGGAGTGAAGAGTATATATATCTCCCAGAGGACCGAACTCCCGGAGCCATTAACCAACACTTTTTTCTAATTAACCTTGGATTATATTTATCCTTAAATATTTCGGGACTTCAGGACTCCGACTCTTCGGGGTTTGGGTGCTTCTGAATGTAGAGTTTGATAATCTTCGGGAGTGGAGATGTTGCAGAGTGACATGGAATTTTAGGGATCTGATGCTTTATAGTTTCAAAGAACTATGTTTTCTATAAATTGAAATCTTTCGTAGTGGCGATATCCCAAATCTAATGTGGCCATATGATGTCATAGTGAGTGACATGTAAATAAAAGAAGAGTGACATGTGTCACCTAGAAAAGAGAAAATGATGTAACCAAAGTACCAGAAATGAGTGCCATACGTCATCTGGAATCAACCAACTTGTGGCATATGACTTAATCTAAAAAAGACTTTGACACTCCGACAATTTGGGGCTCTAGCACTTTGGATGTTTGCACTTGTTCTACACCAAAACCTCTTGGATAAACAAACTCATGAAGTGACATGGCAGTGAGGGTCCACTCCGACACTTCAGAGCTCCGACATTGTGGGGCTTCTTAAACAAAGAGTATGAATATCTCCCAGATAACTAACCTCATGGAGTGATGTGGCAGTTCAGGGCTCTGGCCCTTCGGGGCTCCGGTACTTCGGGGGTTCACGCTTGTTGCTAAACCCCACACAATTTTGAAACTCTGAATGCACAAGAGTTGATGATATGAATTGACTGTTGGATCTCCACCGTAAAAAATTTAGCCTGTCTTTTTTCTCACAATCTAAGCCCGAAATCCAATTCTCTGAATTGTTTCATTTTTCTTTTGGATATTTTGTGTGCAAACAAAGGAATTGTTTGTCCTGTTGCATGCTCAATTAGTGATAAACATGATGACAAGTATTTTCAAACTCAAACCAGAACATGTATTCACCTTTCAAGAAAGAAAAAGATGGTGCAAAATAAGTAAAGACGGCTAGGGACCATTGAAGCTGAGTGATTAAATCATGGAAAATAATCTTAGCAAACACAAAAACAAAAATCATAATTGATGGATGTATAGGATTAAGGAGGGAAAGGGAAGGGGTGCAGACCTAGGTTACAACATAAGGGATTATATCTTATGGCGTAAGGGGATGTATTGGATATCTATGTTTTATAAAGGTTTTGATAGTAATATTGCTAATAGAATGAAGTGATTTGGGGCCCTAAAAATTTGTTTTATTCTCATCTGTTATGATGTGAATGGATTTTTGTTTTTGCTACATAGCTGCTTCCTTTTATCCAGTTAGTATCTGATCACTGTCACAACTTAACTTTTATAGTTAATACATGGATTTGAGTAGTGTATATCTAAATATGATGTTTTTTTCTCTTTAACTCCCTTCATCACACAAGTCTCATCTACGCTTCAGGTGAGACTGCCTTCCTTTGCGGAAGATTGAATATTCCAAAGTTCTTAGACTATAGAGATACTTTTTGTTGGTAATTGCCAATAACCCTGGTCTCGATTTTCCAGAAACAAATGGTCCTATTGTCAGGATGTTGGACACACCTACCACACTTAGAGGGGGGGTGAATGAGTGTGGGGCTCTTTTTCCCAAAACTTCCCTCTTGCACAAAAATTCATCAATTAGCATTCAAAATTTATTCATTACCCATTGCTGTGATTTATAACCAGTTAGATGTAGGCACATATCAGCAACATATATCAACAATATATCATCAACAAGTCATCATCACAATGAACACAAAGAACACAAGATGTATGTACAATTTTCTTTTTATTATTGACTACAATCCTTGGGGTTTATCAACAACAACTGAATAGAGTACAACTCTACAAGAGCACCAGCTCTATATGCATGACTTAGATTACATTCTCAGCACCAACTAAGATGAGGTAACAATCCTCAACAAATATCAATTTGTCAACAGGTACGCGACCTATAAGTAGTGCAGCCCATGTGTGCACACGGCCTGGCTCACTACAGCCCGTGTATGAACGTGGCCAGTGTATATTGTAACAAGCGTATGCTTCTGAGCAACTAGGGTTTTTCTTTCACATTTTCAAATCCTCTGCAACCTGCAATCACTTTCTCTTATGTCTTCCACTGTCCAAACTGACCCACAGCCAGTCAAAACACATATAAGCTCTCCAATAGATTGCTCATCCTCCAAAACAAGTCAATATGAATGATATCTCAATCATGTATAAATAACTAGTATACCATAGCAATCATGTCACTACTGAATCACAAGAGTGTTGCTCACTCCATCAACCAAATCAACCAAATTGAGCCACATCATAGAAGCCATACCAATAATTCCCTAAGAATTCACAACACATCAAACAATAGTATCCATCAAGACAATAATGTAACCATACTAGTGTCACTGATAGATTTGAGGCCATAAAATGCATATCTGGAACCTACCTCATCATCCAAGAGCTTGGCACCAACTCAAACAGAAATCTCCATGATTTTATCCACTCCATGCTCCCTGTACATAGTCATCCCACATGTACACTCACCCTATACATAGCCATCCCGCATGTACACACACCCTATACATAGACAACCCGCGTGGGCATCAGAAAATAGGGTTTTCTGTGAAACCGAGAATTTTGTCATCAAGATATCTGATATTCCCGAAACTTTGATGCGTCCATGAGATCCTCCTCTCGCTCTCTTCCTCAGAATAGATCTTCAATCATGCTCAAGAGATCCACACCAATAGGATTCTCTCACAAGAAGCTCTCCATCAATACTCCACAAGATATTCACAAGAAGCTCTCCATTGATCCACAAAAGGGATTCTTACTAAATGTAGATTTTACAAGAGATCCTAGCTTCTTATTTATACTTTCATCTTCTAGGTCACTTAACCCATTTTTAGGTTACTTAACCCATTTCTAGGCCACTTAACCTATTTTCCTTATTTTAGGGTTAACCACTTTCCATGAATAGAAAGTT
>ML800379.1:214878-254013 GCA_009831015.1 Picea engelmannii | reverse complement strand
TTCATACTAAATTAATGGTCAACACTTCAATCTCGCCCATCAGGTTTGACATGGATTTTTACTCCTCACATCATTCTGTATCCAATGCATTCTCGATTTACAGTTTTACCAACACTTCTATTTTCTCGCTATACTATTTGGAATTTTAACATAGTGCCTAAACTTATCTTCTTATGATACAAACATGTCAACGAGAGTGGTAATAATGTTTCATGATTTCAATGTATCTCCACCTAGAGAAAACACAATATTTATTAGCATGTCTCAGGGATTTCATAATTCCCTTCAATTTCCTTATTCTCTATTCCCAAGTTGGATTCCATATTTAATTGTTCGTAGGAACCCCAATCTCACCGCTCAAGTTTAACTTTATTCTTCCACACTGTCCCCTAGTAACTCTTCACAAATTCAAATGCATCAGTACATATTTAAATTTTCAATATCAATCTTTGCTTATCATAATCCTTCTCAATCTTCCGTCCTTCAAGCTCTCCACAATAATGTCACGATCGCTGCAATGCTCCACCAATCTTCCATTATCTAGACTTTATCGGGACTTTCAATTCCCGATTTACGATGAACACCTTTCCTCTGAGCACCAGCCTCTTCCAGCTATGCGACGGTCCATATGACCGCTCCCCATGCGATCGTAGCCTTATCCCTCTATCGGGATTTCGGGCTTCACGAAACTGAAAGGTGTAGGACTTACATCCTCAGGATCCCCGATCCTCCGATCTCCAATGCCACCTGTCGTTAACTCCCGTCAAGGTTGGACCTTCAGACAACTGTCCAATGTCGTACCCTTAACTCCGTCGGGAATTCACATGTCGGAGGTTCACGTTTTTAAATGCGCTCGTTCACAGACCCTTCCTAGCTTCGAACCCCGATATGGAGTGACACCTGTCCTCCACTTAAACGCTATGGTTGTGGGACCCGTCGTGTTTCAGGATTTCGTGACTTCTCCGGTCGTGATTCCTTTGTATGCAGGAAACCCAAAATGATGAACCTCGATCCCTCGGGATCCCCTGACACGCGTCCTCGTAATGAACGACTCAGATCTCATCGAGAAATCGCGGATCGCGATTTCCTGTTGCACAATTGCTTTACCCTCGAAAACTCTGATGATCAAAGCTCCGACGACGCCCGATCCTTTTCCACCTGTCCATGCAGATGGACGGTCCTGATTGACTCTCGGGGTTTCGATACTTTCAAGGTCCCAGTTCTCATGACTTTGAGAACTCCTATTTTCCGATGGCTAATACTCCAACCCACTCCGGATCTCCGACACATGTCCCTCAGATGGATGGTCCTGATTGTATCTGAAAATCGCGTATCACGATTTCAACCTGCACAAGTCTCACGTCTCCGGAAACCCCGATTTCACGACTCTTCGGGATCTCCCGACACGTTTCACTACCGTTTGGACAGCTCCGATCCTATCGGAATATTGCGAATCTTGATTTCATTATGCAATAGTTCTACACTCCTAAAATCTCC
Source organism: Picea engelmannii (assembly GCA_009831015.1). Lineage (NCBI taxonomy): Eukaryota > Viridiplantae > Streptophyta > Pinopsida > Pinales > Pinaceae > Picea > Picea engelmannii. The sequence goes on along the minus strand of ML800379.1, from coordinate 252,516 downwards.
GATGATAAAATTCCGACGCCTTCCTAAGACGCTGACACGTGTCATGCCGAGATCAACGGCTAGAATCCGTTCTCGGGATTTCGAGAACCACAAGGCCTCAATTCTCAGACTTAACAAAACCCCCATGACTTAGATTTCCCGATGAATCTTCCGGGAATCTTCTTCTGCACACTAGGGATTAACCCCGACGCAACTTCTCGAGATCTAATGGCTGGCGGGATTTCGTCAATCTTCTCTATAAGATCCCGACCGTCGATTTCTTCCTTCCTGAAGACCTTCTCAAAAATGGCTAAGTATCCTTCCCAGAACTTGCTCTCCAATGCCTACGCTTTCAACTCTTGTTTGAACACTCCATGGCACAAACTCCTGTGCTCTCCTTTAGCAATATCACGAAGGTGCTATACCTCCTGAGATTTTCTACTCTGATTCTTTCAGAGGAACTTGCGCGCACTCCTTGCGCTCAACATTCAACAACTTTCCAGTGCTGAATCCTTTTGACTCTGCACACTCCTGTAGCAGTAGTCTTAGATCTCCTTTGCTCAAATTCACAACTGAGACTTCTTCTTTAGCCCGCGCACTCCTTGTGTGGCTTCAACAACCCACTTCCACTTCTGGGTGAATGAGAACAAAAGTTAAACTATTGAGCCTTCATCCCGTAGCTACGTTAGCCTTGTGCTTTACTCACCACTCCCAGTGCATATGCCACTAGTCTAGGCCTTAACACCATTAATTAACCTTAAGGTAGTTTAACCTTCTACTTAAAATTTTTATTATACTAATTTAACTTAGCTTATCTTTACTTTAATTTTAAACTAACTTAATTATATATATATAAATTACTTATACTAAATTATTTAATTTACATCATATTATTTTTAACACTTTATATTATATCTATATAAAATAATTGAACGTATACCCAAGAGTTCGGGCACACATGGTTTCCACGTGCTCGTCTGGCTTTCTCAAGCTCCCTCGTATCTATTCCCAAATTCTACACCTGTCAGCCTTTCAACTCTCTACGCGTCCTACCTCTGTCCCACTTTCTCATCCGCTGGGACTTTCCTCGCATTAGTCTTTTTCCATCATAGATCTGCCTCTGCTCTACTCAGAGGTTTTCAGAATCTCCTTTGTTGTGGCTCACCTCCACACCGTTGTTCTGAGCATTTTACCAGTTCGTTTTGCAGAAACAGAGTATATTGATATGGCCCCTGATAAGATCCAGGACCTGGAGTCCAATCTCCTTGAATTGTTGGGAACCACTCCCTTATCTGTACATTTTGCGGAGCTCGCTCTCAGCTATAGTAAGAGGTACGATTCAATCCGCATGTTGTGCACAGTTTCCGTACCTTCATGAAGAACACGGGGTTATTCGTATCAGAAATTGTATAAACCTTGCTTACACGGTGGTAATGAATGGTGATTTCTTCTTTTGAAACAAAATGATTTGCTTGTAATTCCAGCCCTGTACGGATTTTGGGTATTTTGCTTTCAATTCATTTCATTTATATTTATAAATTTATTCGCCTGTGCATATGCATGTAGTTAGCTTCATATATATTGCCTTCCGTATTGCTCACGCCCCTTTTCTCCTAACTGTGAAATCCTCCACTTGAATTTCAGGTTTTGGGGTTTCCTTATGCCCGATACCAAGAGCTTCCTGTCCTCACAGACTCCCGATCTCTGATACGACGATGTGCCCCCTTCTAGCTTTTAGCCCTCCCCTAGGCTATGCTTTGGTCCATGCGACCCTGTCCTATGTGACCGTAGTCCTATTCCTTGTCGAGATTCGGGGTTTCGCGACTTTCGCTGTCACAAACCTCTGTCCCCACAGACTTCCGATTACCGATTCTCCGATATGGAATTTTATGTGCTAGCCCTCCAGGCTAGACATCCCCCTCATATGACCATCATTCCATGTGGCCCCATCCCTATCCTTCATCGGAGTTTCGGGGTTCCAAATGTCGAACCTCACAGGTCCTTAAGACTCACGATTTTCCGATCCCCGATATGCTCCTAGCGCCTTAGCCCTTAATCTATGCTCATGATCCACATGACTTCACCTTGTGACCACAACCTTATGGCTCCCCATCTGGGTTTCGGTCCTTCTTGAGCAAGAATTTTCCTTACTTCAAATTTCGCGATGCCTTAGCGTTTACTTTTGGTCAACGAAGGTTTAAAAGTGGGTTAAAACTTTAAATATTGCGAGTGAACTATTAATGAAATCGGGATTCGGGGTTTCCTGTAACAAAGAATCACGAAACCCCGATCTCCGATTTCGCGACGTAATTAAGGCCTAATTAAAACATTGATTGATTAATCCTTTTTAACAAAGTTTTAAGTGTTAAGTTACTTACGTCGTGTAATCTACTATGTGTCCAACGCTGACCCTTATGTGGGCCCCGCTATCCCTTGACCCATCGGGAAATCGCATTTCACATTTTCATAGTGCATGGATACCTGGTTCACGGGATCCTCGATTTCCCGATGACTCAAACCCCGATGGATTATTCCTTATCGGGACTTCTCCGATAACGCCAGTTTCGTCCACGCGTCCCCTAAATGAATGGTCCCGATTCCTCCGGGGTTTCGGAACTTGCGATGCCACGGTTTCCTTGTTCTCAGGAACTCTGATTTCTCGATCTGCGAACTTCGCCCGATTCCCGACACCTGTCCTATGTAAACGGACGGCTCTGATCTTCCCGGTGTTTCGAGACTTATGGTGTCTCGATTCCCTTGCCCTCGAGAATTTCGATTCTCCGATGGCCAATATCCCAACTCTCGCATGATCTCTCCCACATGTTATATAAAATGAATAGTTCAGATCTTGTCGGCAAATCGCGGATCGCGATTCTGTATGACATGATTTTCGTGTGCTCGAAAACTCCGATTCCCTGATTCTCGACTCTCTCCGAGGTTTTGAAACGCATCCTAAATGATGGATGGTTCAGATCAACTCTCGAGGTTCGCCACTTTACAAGGATAGGAACCTTTACTTACCCGTACCGCGATGACCAAAATCCCGATCTGGTGGTCACGCGAAACGTGTCCTCCTCGAGATCCTACGGCTATGACTCCTCCGTCGTTCCGGGGTTCTCTTGGTCACAAATCCATGACTCCTGAAGCTCCAGAATATCGATGAACTCTCAACTCCTTGCCACCTATCCCCAACATATGGACGACTCTGATTGTATTGGGGTTTTCACTATGGGTTTCCCGACCCCTTGCTCACGGAACTCCCGATTTCGCGAACTTCGATATCCCGATGCCTTCACACATCTCATCGGGATTTCTCCTCCTGTATTCTTTGAGGACTTAACTCCCTCGCAACTCCTTACAGATCCGTCGACTGTCGGGTATCCGCCCAAGATCTGACGGTTCAGATCTGTTCTCCTTTGGGGATAATGATTAGTTGCACAAAACATTACGTAGTGTTAAAATTGCTCTCTTAGCATGGTTGAAATTTTTATGGGTCTGTAGTTCATTATTACAATCATCGAGGCTTAATATAGGAAAATAGTTCACACTATTCCTGCACGGTATAAGTCTGCTAAATTTCCTTTTTTTCGACTGCGCATTGGCAGTTCCTCATTTAGGTAAGTTCAGAATGAAGTAGGCCTTTTCAAGGTCTTGCAAATGTCCTTTTTCATTGTATTTAGTATAATATGTGTAGTTATTAAATTTTCCAACTTCAAGCCTTAGACAGAAGTTTCCCTCAACATTTCATCGATTTTCAGGTGTCAGTACTACCCGAAACTTTATTGACAAACATTGCTCAAATAAATTTAAATTATCAACTCTCTTCGTGCTCAATAGCTTTATCAGGCCGCTTTAAGGGTATCCATTTGTGGGAAGTGATTCTTCATCTATCTGGTCCAATGCCGCTATTCTAAAGGCGTTCCTTTGAATGTTCAGACTAATATCGCATTAGCCATTCATGATCCAGTTAACGGTTATTGTCTAAAACGGTCGCTTGCGATATATATGAGACCATTTGCTTGGATAATATAGGGGTGCTACCTTGAGTACATTTTCTCTTTAGAACACATTCCCAGAGGAAATTGGCTAGACGTCACATAAAATAGTATATCCTTATACCATTCAGATGATGCTAAAGTTGAACTCTGTATGACGACATCAATTGTATTAGGAGGATAAATATTTACAACTTCAATTTTGGTCATGAAATTTCATATTCATGAAATTGATGAGTATGGAAGCAATGGTTTCCTCTAATATAATATGAATTTTTTATCAAAATTGGGACTAATAAGAACAGGGGTAGTAGTGATTGCATGTTTGAATTCTGTAAAAACCTTTTGAATTTCCGATGTTCATTCAAATTTTGTATCCTTCTTTAGTAAACTATTTATTGTCTTAACAATCGTGGCATAATCTAGAACAAATATTCATTCAAAACTTATCTTTCCAAAGAAATATTATACTCCTTTTCAAGACATAGGAGGATTTAAGTAATTTATTTCCTTACCCCTTTCTGGATCAATGTATATGCCTTCTTTACTCACAATATGGCCTATTATTCTCCCTTATAATATAGAAATAAACATGTTTTTGGATTCAAAGATATCATGTAATACATCCTACATAGTTCAAGGACTTGTATGATATGTTTGAATCGTCCTTCCCTTAATTTTGAATGAACTGTCAAATCATCCCGGTAATATGCCATACACCATATCAGTCATGTTTGGTCAAGCTGAATGTTGCTCGACACAATCAATTAAGACACAAATGACGTGTGTTTCTTACAGGTTAAGCGTGGCTGGAGTTAATCGTTTGGGATTTTGTCCCTTAGGCCCAGATTTCGAACTAAGACGCTTTGATACCATATGTAATGCCCATATAATTCTAAACATCATTCAAGTTTCCTAAACATTTTATGAAAGTAATCTAAAAAAGTAACTTCTTAGCATAATAGTGATTCTCATAACATCAACTTCAGTAACTTAAATTTATCAATAATTACTGAATTCATGACAGAAAGAAATAAATACATAACTTAACAAAGTACCTAGTTTCGATGCTAATTGTTGTTGCCACTGTGCCTTGCTGCTTCCTTTCTGCTCCCTGCTACACAGATCAATCCTGCCACAAACAGGAAAATAGCTTCCCAAAACTACTGTCCTCCCTGCCAACTAGGAAAACTACCTAGCTCCAGGATATCTATGGATATCCTGGCCCTCCATGCCCAAAACCTCCAGCAACTCAGTGCCTCCCCTGATCAAAAGCCATAGCCTAAAAACTCTGTGCTCCCAGTAAGTCCAAAAGTCCACAAAATACAACAGTGCACAGAAACTCGCTGCTCACAGTAACACACCACCGTCCAGAGGCTCTCTGCTCATGGCCAAACATCACCGTCCAGAGGCTCTCTGCTCCCGGCAAAATACCATGGTCACCGCCAATACAGTCGACTCACCAAATATATTCCGCAGCATCCATCCCCGCCGAATGGTGTGCACATCCCCCTCTTCCCCTCCCTTATTCCTCTTGGCCACCTCATGCAGTTACTCCTCCAACCACCCTGCTTCCCCTGTCCTTCATCATGAGTTAATGTTTTATCTCCTCGGGATCCATGGTTATCCCTCTCTGCATACGCCACCATTTTTATATCATTTTTTATTGATCTCTTAATTTTATTTCACAGGTCATTAAATGTAATCTCTAATTTGAATTATTACTCAGTTAACCATAATTAATTTCTTTAATTAATTTTACTTTATAATATTTAAGCATGTATCCAATTAGGGTCGTTACAAGGAGGAAGAAGCGTTAGCCCGAACCTCAAAGGGAGTTGCAGGAGAATCATAACCTGTAACGCCAGAAGACACCAGATTGCATAATGAGGTAAATACAAAACCGCAAGTGAATGAGACCTCCTGATCAAGGAATTATGTTTCAGAGGTAAAGGAACCAACCTTTAATTACCTATTCCCTGAGCACCATCTACAAATATGGTAATTTATATAAGAAATCCTTCTACAATTCTTTTTATTCCTAGTTCTTCAAGTTTGTTGGGTAGTAGTAGTAGTGGAAGTGTGGTAACATCTATCATTATATAACAACTTGGACCATGTGAGTTTATTTTAGTAGGCTCTATAAGTTCAACTATGGGAACACAAACTGCAGGATCTCTTACTTGATACCTTGATTTTTGGGGAAATGGAGAGGAGGATGTTGAGAAACAATGGTTTCTATGTGAATCCATCTAGAGTTCGTGAGGGACTCCAAAGGAGGATAAATTGGTTGAGTTTCATACCACTTTGAGAGGCCAAGCTGTCAAATGGTACAACAAGACTATTGATCGAGGGATTCAAGGTCAACCTTTTACTCTAGTTCAAGTGAGGTAGAGGTTTATTGTAGAGTTGTGATTACCAAAATCGAAGCAACAAGCCCGTTCTGAGTTGTGGGAGATAAAGCAGAGAGATGGGGATTCTTCATGGGAATAAAATCAAAGATTTAAAGATGTGATCAGGATGTTGGCTAATCCTATTCACGAAGATCATTAAAGGGAGTGTTTTATTTAAGGGTTGCTACCTTTGACCCACATCCGTTTGACTCAACAAAGAATAAAATCTCTAGGAGAAGCATTGGAGAAATCCATGAATATTGAATACATGGTAGGCTATCCAAGGATATTAAAAAATATGAGACAATATGAAGATGCCAATATTACGCAACTACAAGGTCAAATATCCGCATTAACTAAAAATATCCAGGAGTTGACCCTTCCTAAGGCAGGCCAAATGCAAGTATGGTGTATTGGTTGTTATAAAAAAGGTCATATGGTGACCAAATTTCCAAGAATGAGAGGAGAAGGGCCCTTTAGTAATCCAATGGAACCTCTACTAGTAGGGCCATCAAGAGGAGTTGTGGAGGTCACTACTACAACACCATTTCATGGGCCTAATCAATATCATGCATTTTTGAATAATCTAGGAGTCCAAACTAATGAATATTGTGGGATATGTAGAAGTCATGGACATTCCCCATGGCATTGCCCCATTCTGTAGAAGAATACACTTGATTTGAATACAATGTACTACGAATTATGTGGTTATCCATATCATAACACCAATCAATGTCATGCTTTGAATGCACTTGCAGATAGTTTGGATCGATTGGCATTCAAAGTCAATGAAGGACCTCAAGGGTTTGGAGGAGGTCTCATAGGTGGAGGAGGATACAAGGATGGAAGAATTGGCATAAGAGGACCATGTTACTACTAAAATTGTGATGAGAAAGGGAACCTTGCAAGGGATTATCCACTTCCAGGAATACCCTAGTGTTCACACTGTAGGAATAATACTCACATTAATGAAGATTTTCCTGATGTGATTTCTAAATGGGAAGATCATGAAAGACAAAGAGTAGCCAATTTGATAAATTATGAACCCATAGTTGTAGCCAAAGAAAATGGTCCTAATATTAATATTGTCACTAGAGGAGTCATGAAGATCAATGTTGACGCAAAGAGTCCTCATCAAATAAAGATTCAAAGGATGTGCCAGAATATTCCAAGTATGATCCTGCAAGGCATAAATAATTATTTAAGAATGCAATAGACATGTTTAGATATATGCCTAGACCATATACAATTGAAGTTGTAGAAACTATTTTCAAGTTGAATCTTCATCATCCAAGGATCACCTGAGAGTCATCTGCTCAGATAGAGCCCTCGAGTAAGTCAAATAAAGATCTTGATCTTTGGTTTCAAGTATTTTCTTACATATTATATGATGAGAAACTTACTGAGAAGTTGTGAAACACTATCAAAGTGGCCTTGGGAGATGAAGGAAATACATAGGAGTTTATTGTTGCTAACCTTCCAGAAAATAAAGAAAGTAGGGTACAAAGAAGAAATAGGAGAATTGTAAGAGAATTCAGATTGAATGCTAATATCTATGACTATGATATCAAGGATGTTATGCTGGAATTGGGCTATGATGTCAAAATATTTCCAAAGACTACTTTCTAAGAAATGGGAAAACCCAAGTTAGTTTATTCTCCTATTCAGTTATGGATGGAAAACAATACTGCATTTTTCTAGTAGGAAGCCTACAAAATGTTGAAATGGATTTGGTTGGTGTTAAAACCATATATTATTTTGAGGTTATTGAAATAATGAGGGAGAAGGATCCATACCCATCTCTGTTAGGAATTGACTAGGTTTATGAAAACTATGTTGTCATTGATCTTAAAAAGGAAACTATGACTTTTGAGTATGATGGTATGAAGGCCACTCAACATTTAGATCCATATTAAGGCCCATGGTACATTGAACCTATAGATGATAATATGGAGACATATTTCCTTGATCAATTGTATATAATCGCTGGAGGAAAATGAGTTGATTATATTAATGCCATTGTAGATGGATTAATTAGTAGGAGGACTATTCAATCCATGGATGAATATTCTGAAGCAACATTCAATAATTGGAAACAAGGATGGTATGAGAATTTTTCAAGACGTTGTGCGACTATCATATCAATAAGGTGGATTTGGGCTGAGAGAGGTGATTTCACAACATATGATGGCACCTCATATCTACGTATTTTTCTCATTGATATGTGTGAGGCCACAATAATCCCCCCTTTACTTTTTTTTTTTACAAGCAAAAGGAAAGGGACCCCCTACTAAAAGTTGAACTATAATTCATAATCCCCTACTGCTTGAGCATAATGGTATTCATTTTCATACCTTGAGAAACTTTGGGGGTTTGATATTTATCAATGATTGTATTCATATAGGTTTCTTAATCCTTTTGATCTTATGCTTTCAAATGTCTTCATAATTCTTCTTGTCTTTTGATGTTTCATTGACATTTGTATAATGAACTTGGTCTTAACATTGAATCACAAGGTCACTAATCCTTTATATATGTTGGATATTAGATACATGCAACTATCATGATAGTTATTTAATCCAAATCATAGATGATTTCCTTCACGAAACCTCTCCTCTTCGATCTCTTCATTTTCAGTACTTATTCATAAGTTTTCTTAAAGGTGCGGAAACATAATATTTCTAATGTATTGGTGAGTGTCCTTTTAATCACATAAATAATATTGTCTCTTTCTATGGTTGCAGGATCAATTTAGAAGGATCTCCTCTCTTCATTATTTCTCCAGCCTTGAGATGGATGTGGGAGAATCCCTTGATCTCCTTCCCTTTTGGCCTTCCATTTCTTTGAAAACCTAGGCCCAAGGCCTATTGCATTTTCCCCTTATTTTCTTCTATTCTTTCCTCCAACCAAATTGTTGGAATACTGAGAGGGAGGGGTGAATCAATATGATAATTTTTACCACTTTTAACCATAATATATAAAATTCAACTTAATCAATAGTATATCATCAATATGTCATCATAATATAAACATAAGCAACATTTCATAAAAAACATCACGTCAAGTACACAATACACCAAAATTTATGTGGAAACCCAAACGGGAGAAAACCACATAATTATTTCTTATATATCAAAGAATACATTCATTGGAAGCACTAACTTCCCAATTCTCTAGATATAACTGGAAGGAGGCTACAACCCCCTATTTGTAAGCTCCAATTTGAAGGAATCTATGACTCCCTGAATTCTCTGGATCCAACCAGAAGGAGACTACAACCCCCCGATTCTCAGGCTCCAACCTAAAGAAATATCCAACTCCCTGATTCTTCGAATCCAACCAGAATGAGGCTACAAACCCCTTTCCTTTCCCCATCCTACCGCCCTGAAATATAAGTGTAGACCAACTATCACTACCACAATCACTTCCATAATCACTACCACTATCACTGCCACTATCTCTACCACTATCAATACCACCATCACATCAACCTATAACCTGTGAACCTGTCATTGTATCCAACCTATCACTATCAACCTATCCAACCTATCACTATCACCGATACTCAACCCGATCCTCTCACATGGATCATATACCAAGGACACCTCTCAATTAGATATCCAACATCACCAACACATTCCTCTACCAAGAATGTACCAATATCACCAATATATCATCACAAGATATGTGTCTCAGCCATGTACCAAAGCATGTACAAAACCATCAGCCTATACCATACCAAGAATCAACTGTGTACCACAACCTATACCACAACAAGTGCATCAACCATGCACCAACACCTATACCAAAATGTTCATCAACCATGCACCAACACATGTAAAAAACCATGCATCAAACATGCACCATCACTTGTGCCAAACCATGCATCAACCATGCACCATAACTTCTACCATATGCCTCAACCATCAACCATGTATCAACCATGTACATCAACAATGTACATCAACACTTGTATCATACCATGTACCAACAATGTATCTCAACCATATACCATATCAATCAATCATACCATACACCATGTACCATTAGATATATCAAGAAATTATTATTAAGTATGTACCTCAACAAAATACCAAGTATATGCCTCAACCATGCACCTAATATGTGCCTCAAGCATGTGCCAATGCATCAAACATATACCAAATACTTGCCTCAAGAATGCATCATAACATCATCAACATGTAACCCTCAAAACATGCAGATAAACATGCTTGCAACTCTGTAACATACCTATTGTATGTGATCATATACCTGTAGACCTTCCTTAGCTTCAAGAACACGACAATAACATCTTCATCAAAGTTTAACTTAGTCTCACGGGACTAGTTTTTGGATTAGTCACAAACCCTAACTTTCAACTTGAAGCATAAATCCATACATGTAATGAATAAAAGTCTAAAACTTGTACCCAATATTATTCAATATATTCTATGCAATTCCTAAAGGTTTCACTTCTTGGAACATCCCATAAAATGAGTTATAGCAAAAATGGTAGACCTTGTTGAATTTTGGATTTTTCTAGAGAGACAACTCGTAGATAATGCCACGCATGGAATATTTGATATATATATATATATATATATATATATATATCTTACAATCATACAAAACATACATACTATGGATTGTACTCTATCCAATGCATTGTTTCTCACTAAATGTGGATCCTCTATGAAGAAGTTATGATTGTTTTACCTGGTACACCTGTTTGAGACTAGTTTTCGAACTAGCCCAAATCCCTATTTTCCACATAGTGTATCTCAGAAAATGATACGACCCGGATGTTGAAATTGTTACCACATGTACCTCGACATACCTTTTCCAAGTTTCACTATCTGAATCATTATAGAAAACAAGTTATAGAAAAAATGGTAAGATGGCATGTAAATACCATACCTTAGAACACATCCTCACAAGACTTCATCCTCTCTTGGAATTTATACCTTCTTCACTTCATCTTACCTATGAAATCCACCTCAAATATTCTTGGTTACCTTGTATAACAATCACTTTCTCACTTGGACAGATATTTGATAAACTTGTGTGTACAAATGGGAGGCTCTTGATGTGCATTTATACTTTTCCAAGTGACTTATTTACTTAACTTTAGGGTCAGCTTGTACTTTCTTGTTACAACCAATTTGCTCTTTCATTAATGAATTGCAACCAAATAGGGGATTCTTAGCCCATATTGTAGCTAACTAGGGGATTTGTAACCCATCTTTAGGGATTCCAACTTCATGACCTCATAACTCCTCAACCGAGAGGAGCCATGTCGTGTACCACCTATCACCGGAAATGGAATGACGAGGACTATCCATCCATGAGTGAGTTACCTGCATTTACACTATACTTCATGACCTTTTGCCTTGATCAAATTCAGGTTTCATAACCACACCTCTAGGGATTCATGTAGACTACATCAAATGAACCCATCACATCTATTGACACCAACCAATCATCAATGAAAATTAACTCACCATCAATATCAACCATATCTCTAGGGCATCCAGACTTCTCCAAGGGTTGACATCAATGAAAACCAATGGTCCAAACTAACTGTCCAAAAATACCAAACTAACTGTCCAAAAATATCCCCATTTCACATTGATGGAAACACTGATGGAAACATTCATGCTCCCCCTATGATCATTACTCCTCATCAATATTTCTCACTCTCCCCCTTTGAAATCAATGGAAAAGGGTATCTCTCCTCGGGGATTCTCCCCCTGTATTCATGCATTTGTTATTTCTCTCTATTTTCATACCTTTGTTGTTTCTCTTCTCTTTTTCATCATGGGAAAAAGGATAACCCCCCATGTCGGTATGTCTCCCCCTGTAAGTATGCTATTGATATTCCTTTCTGGATCTCTTTCTTTCATGATTTATCTTCCCTTGAATTCTCTGTAAGATATCATGTAGATCAATGTAGGGATACCTATAAGTTTTTCATTTCCTCTCTTCTAGTTCTTTGTAATTTTCCATTGGTGCTTCCTCTTGTAATTCATTGACATACATATAAATCATTCATTACTTGATTTCTTTATATGTTCACTTGACTATACTTGTTCAATTATTTATTTCTGACGATATAAATTCCACTAACGATTCCAATTGTCAATCCACTATTATGCATCTTCTTTGACCTATGTCTTTTGTACCTACTAAGACTATCACAAATCCATCTATGTCCATATTTCACAATATTGGGCATATTGTCAATGATGTATTGTCATTGGTGTCAATAGTCAATGTCTTTGATGTGATGATAAGTTGAGATAAAATCTCAGGAGGGTTAACAAAAGAAGATCAAATCTCAGAAGAGACGACATGATGAATCTTATAAGAACCGTTGGGGGATTAGTCAACAATCAAATCAGATCAATACTGTTGATGCATAGTTTCCAGATCAACGACAGGGATGAATTACAGAGAACAAAAGGAGAATTAAATGACTCGCTGGTTACAATCCCACAATTAGTCTATATCGTTAGATCTCATACACTCAAAGATAGATGATTGTGTTATATCTAACAAACAATCATATTAAGTCATATTAAGTCGTGACCGTCAGATGCGCAATCACCAAATCTATAGTAGGGATAGATTGAGGAGAGTGAAAGGAGAATTAAACATTGTTCTATTACCAATCTCGCAATTAGTCAGGACCATCTGATATTATAACTTCGAATATCGACGATTGTGGTTGATCTAACAAACGATAATATTAATTTGGATTAAGTCGTGACTATCAGATGCACAATCGCCAGATCAATGACAAGGATAGATTGTGGATATCGAAAGGTGAATTAAATATCGTATTATTTCCAATCCCACAATTAGTTAGGACCGTTAAATCTCATAGCCTCGAAGATCAACAATTGTGGTTGACTCACCAACAATGCACAATTTTAAATTGTGGAGTTTTGGTGACGAGTTAAATAACTTGCAAGTTGTGGTTCCATAACCATCCTTGATCATTGATCTGCTTTGAGTGTCCTCACGCCCATTGGATCACTTTTGTAGTGACCGTAAATAAAAAAATTGATATAAATCATTTCAATTGCACAAATAAAGTAATCACCAGAACATATAAAATTTATTGAGCTAAACATAATAGCTTACAGACAACCTCATAACACATCATATTCCTTAAATTCATAAAAAAAATACATAAATTAACATACCTTGGTCTGATGCTAACCCTCCACTTGTCTTGTTGTTCGTTGTTGAACTGTGTCAACACTGCCCAAACCTTGTTCCACCCTGCCAACTAGGAAAACTTCCTAGATCTAGGATATCATATGGATATCCTGTCCCCCATGCCCAAAACCTCCAGCAAACTGGTGCCCCCTGTACTGATCCTTTTCGACTACAGAACTCAAACTCTCCTCTTTGTGCAAATCCAAGAGAACCCTCCAAAAAAAAATTCCCCGTAGAATGATCCTCCTTGCCTTCGTAAACCTCCTCTCCTCATATCCCTCCTTCACCGCCCTTTCACCTCATTTACTTCCTTACCTACACATAGTTAATGCCCCTTATCCAATTATTTATTATTTTATCCTTTCATGTTTATTATCTTATCTTATCCCTTATTAATATCTTATCCTTATATTAAATGTCCTATCCCTTCCCGAATACGTAAGTCTTTAACAAATTAAAATTATTAACCCCCTTTAATTCTTTACTCAATTAATTAATGATTATTAATTAATAATTAATTAATCCTTGACAGACATGAACAAATAATAAATAATAATTAATTAGTTAATATTATTTAAGAAGTAATTATTGTTTAGCTAACTTTTTAGGATAGTTAGATTATTAAATTAATTATAATTAATAATCCTATACATCTATTTAAGCAGGGTCGTTACATACACCTACCCTTCAGGAAACTTTGTCCCGAAGTTAAGGTATCTTATGCTCAAAGGAAAAGAAACATGGTTCACACATTCTTAACAATTAACCGACATTATCAGTAAGTAAGTCAAGAAAACCCATACATTCTAGTGTATATGTACAAGAAATGCATGTGTAGCTAGTACATACAAGTCTCGTACATGTACTAATAATCAAAACTATCATCCTTTAGTAATTTATGTATGCATCTTATACAGTTAGCAAGAATAGTCTTTTATAAAAGACAACAAACCAATCAATTGTTTGAGAAATCCTTTAATTACTATTATCCAATTCAACAATTTTTATTTAGACAACTGTGGTTTAGTTACGTAATTATGAATATTCATATATACACATTTCTCTTTTTTTTTTTTTGAAGGGAAAACATTAAATTCCACCACAAGACGGATCTCCATACCTTCTCAACTATTACTACTCATCCTTCCTCCCTAACCTAATTCCATCTCCATTCCTATTCTTCCTCTGCTAGAATATCTTGGAGCGTCAACTATATTGACCTAATTCCAAATAGAACCCGTAAGTGGAAGTGTCGCTATCTCGACCAAGCTTCCCTAGCAGGCATCTGACAGTCATCATCACATGTCTTGGGGAGCGTGAACTAACACTGTCCTCCCATGACTTCAGGTTTCGGAGGATACACGGTGGGAAATGCCTCCACCCCTCCTAATCATAACTAGGGTCCACACCCTACAATGGAATATACAGTGGCACTGTGTTGTTGGGGGTTTTGTCATCATTTATTTGGTTTTGGGCAGTGTCATCACCTAAAATCATGCATTGGTCCACATATCATAGCAATGCATCCAAACCAATATAATTCCACATACAATATTCATACCATAATGTTTCTTGGCTAGTGGTCATAATATCCACTTTCATCATCTTTATCCTTTGGCTATTTCATAGCCCATAACTTGCATATTAGTCTGTAACACAAACTCATACATTTCTATGCATTATCATCATGTAATTGCATACTATCATCATTTCAATTTGGTATCTCTGTACCGATAAATTAACATCAAAGTTTTCCAATTAGAAATAGATCTCATAATATCCCATAATTCAATTTCGACACCCATTCATAAGATTATCATTTACCAAAATAGATTGCATCATATCTAACATAATTCTAATAGTATTTTAAACATTCATAAAATTCTTCATTCTCACAATATGTCGCATCATATACATCATCATCAATAATAATTTAAACATTCACAAAATTTACATTCACATAATAGATCACATTACCTACATCATCATCAATAACATTTGATCATACATAAAAGTTCATACATTTAAAGTTTAAGTGTATCACTTAATAGTTTCATTGTGACTAGAAAATAAAGTATATAGGCCTTAGGTAATCCCGATTGTCTAAGTCAAAAGGTGGTTTTGCATACATCCAACCTTCGAGAAACATGTTCTCGAGGTGGTCAAAAAAGTGAGGGATAGTCTCGTCATAGTGTCTCGGCGTCTTCCCAAGTAGTAGATCCTGGACTATACTTGTCCCACTGGACCTTAACTTGGTCTACCCGACAATTCCTGAGCTGTCAGACTCTACGGTCCAATATGCGTAATGGTTCTACCATGAGGGTTCCCATGTCTGATACCTGCAATTCCTTCCAATTTAGTTTATGTGATTCATCAGCAACATAATGACATAAAATAGATATATGAAATACATTATGAGTTTTATGCAAGTGGGGTGGCAATATGAAATGATAGTCAACGGGTCCAATTTTCTCTTGGATTCTGAATGGTCCTATAAATCGAGGTGACAACTTTGTCCCCTTCCTGAACCATATGGTACTCTTATTAGGCCTGATATGAATGAAAACCTGGTCTCCCACTTCATAACTTCGGTCGGTTCGGTGTGCATCCGCATAGCTTTTCTGCCTATCTTGTGCTTCCTTTAGTCTCTGCCTAATCTGAATCACTTGTTCCTCCATTTCTTGAATCAATTCTGGCCCAACTGTTACTCAGTCTTCTAGTCTATCCCAACTCAATGGCGTTCTGCATGGACTCCCATACAAAGCTTCGTAGGGTGGCATTTCGATGGAGCTATGATAACTGTTATTGTAGGTAAACTCTACCAAAGGTAGGTACTTCTACCACTAGGTTTGATTATCCATTACATACATCCTAAGCATGTCTTCCATGACTTGATTTAATCTCTCAGTTTTCCCATCTGTTTTAGGATGATAAGTTGTGATTAAGTTCAACTGAGTCCCCAACATTGACTGTAAACTTGTCCAAAACCTAGAAGTGAATCTAGAGTCCCTATCTGAAATGATCTTCTTAGGTATCCCGTGCAAATGGATGACCTCACTTACAAACACACGTGCCAAATCAGTGACATCATAAGTGTCTCTAACTAGAATAAAATGATCACTCTTGGTTAACTTATCCACTATCACAAGAATGGAATTGTGTCTATGGGATGTGAGCGGAAAACCCACAACAAAATCCATAGAGATGACTTCCCACTTGGACATAGGGACATCATGTGGTTGTAGGAGGCCTGCAGGGTGATGGTGGTCGAGTTTCACTTGTTGACACTCTAGGCATTTGGCGACGAAATGGACTACATCGCGCTTCATGCCTACCCAAAAGAAGAGCTTCCTCATATCTGCTTACATCTTCTTCACACCCGGATGCGCACAATAAAGTGCTCTATGGGCTTCCTTCAGTATGATGCTTCGAATATCCCCATTCTCAGGGATGTAAATCCTTCCTCGATATCTTAATAGTCCATCTGTTTCCAGACTATATCCTTCATACTTTGGATCTAACTGCCTCCCGCTTTGGAGGTTTGAAGTAACCTTTAAATACCAACTGTCTCGTTGGAGTTGTGCCAACACATGTTCCCTTAGATTGACCTTTAAGGTTACCAAGGAGAAGATACGTGGTCTCCTACTCAAGGCATCTGCGACCACATTTTCCTTTCCCTTGATGTACGAAATACCAAAATCGTACTCACTCATAAACTCACTCCATCGCCTTTGCCTGGCATTCAGATCTCTTTGAGTGAAGAGGTGTTTTAAACTTTGATGATTCGTTTTGAGCTCAAAGTTTCACCCAACAAGATAGTGCCTCCAAATTTTTAGAGCTAGCATTACAGTGCCAACTCTAAATCATGAGTTGCGTATAGCTCCTCATGCTTCTTCAACTTCCTTGATGCATAGGCTATCACTCCTCCATCCTGCATTAGCACGGCCCCCAACCCTTGCTTCGAGGCATCCGTGCAGACTGTGAAGTCCTTTTCCATATATGGCACTCGTAGAATTGGAGCACTAGTTAGTAACCTCTTAAGGTCAATGAATGCACTATCACACTCTTATGTCCATTCATACCTGACCCCCTTGCGTTGCAAGGTGGTGATGGGTTTCGCTATTTTTGAGAACCCTTCCACAAATCTCCGGTAATAACCTGCTAGCCCCATGAAGCTTCTCACCTCATGGGCATTTTTCGACACTGGCTGCTCCATAATGGCCTTTACCTTTTCTGGGTCCACATAGATTCCTTTTCCAAAAATGATATGACCTAAATAATGGATCTCTTTGTAGAAGAAGGAACACTTCGACAACTTCCCATACAATTTTTTATCTCTAAGGAAGGACAACACTATTCGCAAGTGTTCCTCATGTTCTCTTTCATTCTTGGAATAGACGAGGATGTCATCTAAAAAGACTTGTACAAAATGGTCTAAGTACTTCCAGAATACGCCGTTCATGAGGCTCATGAATATTGTTGGCACATTGGTCAATCCGAAAGGTACTACAACAAACTTGTAATGTCCAAACCGAGTTCGAAAGGTAGTTTTTGGGATATCACCTTCCTTAATCCTTAACTGATGATACCCTGATCGCAAATCAATCTTTGAGAATACCGTTGCTCCTTTCATCTGATCAAAGAGGTCATATATTTGTAGCATCGGGTACCTATTTTTCACTGTAGCATGGTTCAAGTACCTGTAGTCTATACATAGCCGTAAGGATCCATCCTTCTTCTTTACAAAAATTACCGGCGTGCCCTAGGGTGAAACACTGGGCCTTATTAGCCCTAAGTCCAGTAACTCTTTCAACTGCATTTGCAATTCACAAAGTTTCGGCACTGTCATCTGATATAGAGTCTTGGAGATTAGTTCTGCACTAGTTTTTAGCTCGATAGTAAAATCAAGCTCCCTCTCAAGAGGTAACCCTGGTAACTCATTCGAAAAAACATCCTGAAATTCTAACAATACTGGGTACTGATCCAATGAGGGTCCCTTCTTTTCATTCACTACTTCCACTACATACAATCGACACCCTTGCCTCAAGCATCGCTTAACCTTCATAGTTGATATAAAGTGTAATGACACTTTTCTCTGTACACCCTGGATCTCTACTGGTCTTCCTTCATTGTCGACACAAAGCAACCTCTTTGCGAAACAATCTACCAAATCTCGGTGAGCTGCTAACCAATCCATTCCAATGATTAGGTCATACGCCCCAAGAGCAGTGACGTATACCTTCAACCTGGTAGTACACACTCCCAGGTCTACTATACAATTATCAACACTAGGTCCTATCGCTTGTTTTCCCCCCGAAGCCATCTCGACTTGTTTAAAGTCATCGTGCTCATAGGCTGTCAACCCACTCTTTTTTAATGCAGATGGTGAAATGAAACTATCTGTCGCACCAGAATCAAATAAAATCTTAACATTGATATGATTTAGCATACCTAATTATTCCACCACCTTGGATTTATGTTCGGACTGGCGGTTATTAACCGCTGCGTAAATCTGGTGGCTGCTACTTGATCTTCCCATCGGTGCCTTTCCTTCTCTATGCACAAACCCTGATTGTAACTCTGGGCAGTCACGCTAGTAATGGGGTCCTCCGCACCCCCAACAGGTAACATGAGATTGAACCTGTGTACTGTTATGTGACTGTCTCTGAAATGAGTTCCTTCCCCTAGAACCCCTGCCCCTACTCGTTGTTCCCTAAGATGGTCGTGGACTGGTCTGCACCGTTGGCGATGAACGAGATGTTTCACTCGCTGCCATTGAAATCCATACGGCTATTGTCCTTGGAGCGACTCTGTTACCATATGGCAGTGGCCTTGAGCCCCCTCCCCTAGGAAATGTCCTCGGGGCCTTCCCTACAAATCCAGGACGATGCAGAAATGTCGGTCTTGTACCCCCGGTTAAGTTCATGTGTTCTTCCGCATAACGCGCATTTTCCACCACCTCCGCTGCTAAAGATGGCTTCCACATCTGCACCATAGCTCTTATCTTAGGGTTTAATCCATATAAGAAGCGCTCTTCCTGCCATTGGTCATTTTCCATATACGAAACATATTTGACCAGTTCCATAAATCTGATCTCATATTCTTCTACAGTTCTGTTTCCTTTTACTAAGGCATGAAATGCCCCTACCTGTTGTTCCTCGTAGTATGTTGGTAGATATTTCCTTCAGAACCTCTCCTCGAAAAGTTCCCAATATACTGTGTCTGGGGTAAGGTGCATTTGTATTTCCAGGTTGCCCCACCAGTTCAAGGTGTTGTCTCTTAACTGAAAAATGGTGATCTTTGCCTTTGAGTTGGACGCATAGTCCCTTAAGGCAAAATACCTTGTCATGCCTTCCAACCATGCTTCTGCGCGTTCACTGGCGTGACCCTCGTCAAACTCCAGAAGTTTTATCTTCTACAATTCTCGCGTGATGTCTTCGGGTGGAGATCCCCCCCCTGAATCCATTGACACTTCTGGATTACCCATTCTAGACGGTGGGGGCCACTTCAGTCCCTGCCAGTTGTCACCCCTTTAAAGTCTCATTAATGGCTTCCAACGAGCGCAGTATGAGAGATAATTCGGGCAATGGTGGTGGTGGCACTGGCGGTGTTGGCAGTGCTTGCGACGACACTCCCCTGCCTCGACTCCCTCGAGTCCTAACCATCCTGTATGATTTAACCTACATCAACCAAAGTTGTTAGGGTGAGTTCCAGGATGTTTCAAATTGGTGCTACTTAAACTAGAAACAGGGTTAGGCGTAATTTTTCTTAACTTGTCTGTAAACAGACATTACTCCTTTAGGGGATTGGCTAGGTTAGGATTAGGATTAAGCGTCTAATCTTGATTTCTTCGCCCCTATGAAAAAAACACTATTGATTCCCTTTCCCTATAGCTACGCTAGCCTTGTGCCATACTCGCCAATTCTTATGCTTTCCCTCCTAGTGCATATGCCACCTCCTCCCCGCCTGTCCTAGTCTAAGTCCTTTTAACTTTTCGCTTACAACTAAATATCGTCCGATGCTTGACTCTGGAGCTTTTCCTTGGCATGTAGTGTTGGTGTTGTCGAATGCCACATTGAGATTTAGCGTTGACTTGACTGGTGGAATGGAGTGGAGGGACTTGGCGCTTAGCTCGATAAGTTGTGTGTAAGGTCTCATGAGCCTGACACTTGGATAATTGGAGATTATTCTTTAGGCTAGTACCTTGCTATTATTGATAATTAAACTATTTATATGCGAATTTATTTGTAAAAGTGATATGTGTGGCACGTTGGTGTTATTTATCTTCTTAAGGCGCTTCACTTGGTGGGGGGTCTTGGGTTCAAAACCCATGGACCTCTAAAATTTATACTTAGCCCTATATTATTAAATTATTTAAATTAAGACTCATAATTATATATATTTTAAATAATTTAAATTTACACAAGTGTATTAATACTTTTAAATAAATTATTCAAACTAAAAATTAATATAAAAAAAAATTATAATATAATTATTCAAAGGCGTATTAATAATTTTAAATAAATTATTAAAACTAAACATTAACATTACTAAAAAAAATATAATAATATAATTATTCTAAAAAAAAACTTACTTTCAGTTTGGCGAGAGTTTAATGTGCTCTGTGGCATTCGCTGGCAGCCTTTAAGGTCAAGCTTCTAGCATGAGGCCCACGTGCCCGGCCTCCGACTCTCAGTACCAAAACCTAAGCTCTTCCTTAACCCTAACGCTCCTTCACTTCTGCCTCTTTCCTCTGCCGCCTCTCCACTCTGCTCTGTCTCTCTGCTCTTGGCGCTGGTGTTGGTCTGGTCGTGGCTTTGTGCATGGAGGTGGCTTGTGTTTCTCAGGGTTTTTGTGAGTATTTTGATGCTCGGAACAGGTAATTTCGTGTCAATTTAGACACTGAGTTTGATGAAAATATAGTTTTGATAGTATTTTGAACTGAGCTTTGGATTGCCTTCCATTGAATCCGGGGTGTTTTGGCAAATTTCTCTGTGTTTTGACAGTTGAAATAACTGTTTTGACGGAGCTAGAAAAGATCCTTGAAATTCTAGACATTTTTCGACATTCGTTGATTTATATAGCTCTCTATTGGACACTGAAGTCTCAAAGCGAACAAGAGAGTATCGCGGAAGTTTCTCTGCATTCTTTACTATGAGTTCAAGTTATTTGGCCATTAAGCTGACGCTCTTGAAAAGCGTCAAATCAAACAAGACTGAATCTCGAGCGATCCTGAAACTTTAAAAGTGTACGCTTGAAAATAAACCTCTACAGAGCTCCAAATTCAGCATTCTTCGACTCTGTTCTGCTTAGCAGAGCTCCAAATTTGGCATTCTTCGACTTTGTTCTACTCAGTAGAGCTCCAAATTCAGCATTCTTCGACTTCGTTCTACTCAGCCTGCTATTTAGGACCTACTTCAACCAAAGCATGAGCTATTGGTTATACAAAGTATTTATTTTCTTAAATCTTTTGTGCTTAAACGAAGTGGATGTGACTTCTTCTTCTTCTTACAACTTGAATTTAAGCAAAGCAGGTCTTTGGATATTATGCTTGTTGAAATCTGAATTCTATTGGAAATCCAATTCCTACACGGTCATTATTCTACATTCTTGCAAGCGTGGACAGGCCGTCGTAGAAGACGCATCAACACTGTGGGAAATTTGTGAACATTTTCTTGCCAAAGGTAGGTTTTCGGCGTCGCTGAAGACGCGTTTGCATAGTTGAAAGTTTGTGAACATTGTTTGGCTGGAACAAGGGTATGCTGTCGTTTTTGAAGGCTACATTTGGCATTTTTTTCTTCATGTACATGGCGAGAAAATCTCGACCCGGCAAGGATTCATGGATTTGAAGAATACTTTGTAAATATAGATGGTCTACATAATTAATTTGATTTTGCGCCTTCCTGCCTCAAATTCAGCGGGATTTTATTTGTATCATAGAACTTCACGGCGTTCGTAGCTGAAGCACTCCGACTGTAGTCAAATTTTCTTGACGATTTGACGAGACAAATTTTTTTTGTTGTCTGTACTGAAGGCGTTGTTTCCTCTCATTTTATTAGAAGAAACAAACCTTGTACCAATAGGAGCTGACACTATGAGTGTTTGTTGGCGGTGAAGTAGAATCTTAAAACACCTCCTGCTCAATATTTTTCATAATTTTCTAATCGGGGTTCTTCAGGAGGTGGAGGTGGTGGCCAAGGGAAGGCGAAGTCTACAAAGTCTGTTTCGAGGTCCCATAAGGCTGGCCTGCAATTCCCAGTTGGAAGGATTGCCCACTTCCTAAAGTTGAGAAAGTATGCAGAACGCGTTGGTGCAGGGGATCCTATTTATTTGGTTGCAGTTTTGGAGTATCTAGCAGCAGAGGTGAGTGGAGGCTTTGAAACCTTAAATGAGGGTTTTTGTTGTTGCTTTTTTTTCCTGGTTGGAATGTAGGCAATTGTTTTATTTTTTTGGTTTTAATGAATAGTATCTCATTTCTGAACTTTTTTTATGGCTGGTGTCGGTTTCTTCAATTTCAGTTGTTTGTATATTTATTTGGGTTTCTATATTGTTTGCTCTTGAAACCCTAGAGTGGAAAAATAAAGAGAAATGGAATGTTGATGGTTCTGAATGCCCATTTTTGGCATTGTTTCAATGGAGTGCCTGAAATGGCAGATGGCCTTGAAGTAGCTTGTGTGGTCGGTCCTTAAAGTAAATGAGCTTCCCTTAATGGTCGTCTTTATAGTTTAGAATTGATTTCGGGGGAAGAGTATTTGCTACCTTCTAACTCTCTGATATTTCGGGCTAAAACCTTGAAAACATTTATTTTTATGTTATTTGTTTGGTCTTGTTTTTATTATTCGAGCACTTCCAAATTGCATGTGGATTTGTTCTCTCAATTTTTAGGAACCCCAAAATCCTTGGAATTTTAGGGTTTTTGTTTTAATACCATGCACTGAAGAGTAGGTTTTTATAAATTATCTACTTCTGTTGTAGCGTTGTAGTTTCTGGATAATTAGTTCTCCTTGATTTCAAGGAGGAAAAGTGAGGTGCTCTATCACGGTGATTGATGGATGTGGTAGATGGATATGCTCTTTTCATTTTTGATTGCATTTATTTATTTGTTTTAGCGGCGCCGCAATCTGGGTGGGGCTCTAATACTTGTTTTTTTTACTGTGATATTTGTTTTTACATTTTCAATATGTATTTCATTTATTTTTAGATTTGTGTTAAAAAAAAATTGTTTGGTTTGCAGGTTAGGCGGAGCTAGAGCTAGAGCTTGGAGCTTTGGCCCTCAGGCCCAAATTTCAAACAAAAATCTATGATACCATGTGTAGTGACTGTAAATAAACAATTTGATATAAATCATTTCAATTGCACAAATAAATTAATCACCAGAACATATAAAATTTATTGAGCTAAACATAATAGCTTATGGACAGCCGCATAACACATCATATTCCTTAAATTTCATAAAACAAATACATAAATGCCTACACATAGTTAATTCCCCTTATCCAATTATTTATTATTTTATCCTTTCGTATTTATTATCTTATCTTATCCCTTATTAATATCTTATCCTTATATTAAATGTCCTATCCCTTCCTGAATATGTAAGTCTTTAGCAAATTAAACTTATTAACCCCCTTTAATTCTTTACTCAATTAATTAATGATTATTAATTAATAATTAATTAATCCTTGACAGACATGAACAAGTAATAAATAATAATTAATTAGTTAATATTATTTAAGAAGTAATTATTGTTTAGCTAACTTTTTAGGATAGTTAGATTATTAAATTAATTATAATTAATAATCCTATACATCTATTTAAGCAGGGTCGTTACAACTTTAAGTGGAAGGATAGGATACGCAGGGAAAAATAATTGAAAATTCAATTATCCTAATACCCTTCAGTCGTTGGATCACTTTTTAGTGGAAAGATAGGATAAGCTGAAAAAGTCTGAGAATTCGATTATCCGAATACATATCAGCCATTGGATCACTTTTAGTGAAAGGACGGGATAAGCTAAAAGATATGAGATCTCGATTATCTGAATTCCCGTCAGCCGTCGGATTAAAATTAAGTGGAAGGACAGGATAAGAAGAAATTCTGAGTTCTTGATTATCTGAATACTCGTCAGTCGTCAAATCATTCTAAATATGTGAGGAGGTTAAGCTCCATAAAAATATCACTTCAAAATTTTAAGTTTGAGATTTGAAATTCTCGAAGCCTGGAGACCTGGAGAGCCAAAATAAACTCTCAACCATCGGATCATCCGAAGTAAGCCTCAACCGTATGATTCAAGAGGACATTTGGCAGACCACGTCAGCAGACCACATCAACAAGGACGTGTGGGAGATCTACATCAACAAATACATATGGCAGATCACGTCAGCAGACCATGTCGGCAAGGACGTGTGGCAGACCACATCAGTAAGGATGTGTGGCATAAGACCACGTCAACACAGACATATGGCAGAATACCATGTTAGCAAGTACACATGGCATAATCAAATGATGACATGTGTCAAGAGGAAATTGGCTCGTGCTATGTCAACACATGACGTCAGTAAATTACGTCACTCTGGAAGAATTAATTACGGAGTTTCACCACTAGCAAATGACAAAAGCTCTGAAGTCCTGATGGACGAAATCCCAAAGTAGACATGGTTCATCCGATCTAAAGAAACACTTTGGGAGCATTCTCATCCATCGTTCTACTACAGTGGAAGGATAGCATAAGTTGAAATAGTCGAAGTCCCGAAGTAAAAGGTGGTCATCCATCACGATGCTTGATTAAGTCCTAGCCGTTAGATTAAACAATGAAATTATGAGTGTAAGGATCAAATCTGACCATTGATTTGTTTCCATGAAATAAACCGTCTGACCTGATTCAAAGGTTTGAAAAGTTGAAAACTCGAAGTTCTTAAGGGAGAATTTTCTTCAGCCGTTCATATTATTAAAAGATGGAATCGTGATGGTTGAAATTAATAATCTCTCAAGTGCTTGTTTGGCCTAGTGTCTGGTCACCGCTGTTGGTAATATGATATAAGATATTTAAATGAAAATATAATATGTCACTATAATTGGTAAGTCTGTGGTTCTGTAACGCTCGGTCACATGTAATGGTTTGAAGGAAGCACCTCCACATAATTCAGTTTTTGTGAAAATAACAAAGATTCAGGATCGAGTTTAAGGGATGAAATTGATCCATATGTGATTAATTTATGAAAAGCCTTCACAGTAAAAATAATAATCAATGATTATGGTTAAGTTAAACAAAGAGGTGTGATGGTTCAAAACCAAGGGACATAGTGTATCACTCTCACACCATTTTGAAGAATATATTAAAGAGGAAGAGCGTTGAGAAGAAAAGTGTATCTATGCAGTCTGAATCAGAGAATATATTAAATCATAGAAGCATAGAGAGATGTAGTAAAAGACTTGAAACATAAGTTTGTCTAGATTCATAAAATCAAGGGCGGTTGGGTGGTGCAAGGGAAGGTTGGTTCCTGCAGAGGGAGTTGGTGCTTCCTTGTTAGTTTTAGCTGACTAAACAGGGGGTTGTATCCTCCTACCAGTTGGTGTTGGTGAATAAGGGTGTGGGTGCATCCTGATCAGTTTGTGTTGATAGAAAAGGAAGAACATCTTCCTTCTATGTAACATGTAAAACAAATTTTTCATTTAATAGAAATGTGTTTGTGGTTTTTCCCATTTGGGTTTCATGATAAATATTGTGTCAAAATTTTGTTTACATAAATAAAAGAAAATAGATAAAATTATTATGTCATTGATTCACCCCCCTCCTCTTAGTCACAAGATTTTATCCTTCAATTGGTACCAAAGAGGGTCTTTTCACAAAAGGTTTAAATCACTTGAAGAGGAATATACATCAGAAGGGATCAACAGTTGAAGATGTCATAAAAAATCCCCCTATTTAATGGTGAAGACTATGTCTTCTGGAGTGTTAGAATGAAAAGCTATCTAATGTCCATTGGAATGGAAGTATGTACATTAGTTGCAAAGGGATATGATGTTCCAAAATCCACGCCCATAGAAGCAGAAGACAGGAAAAAGTTTTGGGAACATGCAAAAGCCTTAAACACATTACAAGCTCGACTGAGTAAGAAAATCCTTGCTAAGGTACTAAATTGTAATAATGCAAAACAACTCTGGGATGAATTGGAAACTATATATGCAGGAGATACCAAAGTTAAAAGGGCCAAACTCTAGACTCTCAAAGTACAATATGAGGGCCTAAAAATGAAATATGAGGAAAATATCTTTGAGTATTTCGAAAGAGTTGATATATTATTAATTCAATCAAAGGATTAGGAGTAGAAGTATCAGACAATGAGCTAGTTGAAAAAATTCTAATAACACTACCTATTCTATACAATCCTAAAGTGTCTGCTCTTGAAGATGGAGATAATCTATATAAACTCACCATGGATGAATTATATGGAATCCTCACAGGCTATGAGTTAATACTAGGTCATGAGAATCACTCACAAGGAGAGGCAACCTTCAAGGTACCCAAGAAAAAAAAAGATTAGAAGCAGAAACTTCAATCCAGTCATGATCAAGAATGTGTTGTGGAAGAAGCAAACTTCATTAAAAAACTTCCGAAAGGATCAGAGAGGTATAAAGGCAAGATTCCTTTAAAATGTTTTAACTGTGGAAAGATTGGCCATTTTGCAGCCAAGTGTCCCTATCCTAAGGAGGACCTTGAAGATGAAGAAAACAAAACCAAATAGAACAAGAAAAAGGAAAAACACAACTACAAGAAAAAGTTTTACAAAGGAAAAAAAACCTTTTACTCAAAAGAAGAAAACAACAATTCATCAGAGTATAGTGACAGTGATGATGATGAAGTCCTTTTTCTAGGTATTGAAGATTCTAATGATATGGAAGACATTAAACATGAGAAAGAGTCATAAGATGAAGCATAAGTTAATACAGAAGAATAACTCCTCAGTGCCTTGGATGAATTAAGAAAATACAAAATTAGATATAGACAGCTGAAAAGTTTTGTAGTTGAAAAGAAGGAAAAACATGAACAGAAAGAACAGGAGATGGAGAAACTCATGAGAAATTTGAAAAAACAAATCCTAAAATCAAATAGAATTGAAGAAAGTCTAGAAAAGTCTCTTAAAGAAAAACAAATAACCTGTGAAAATATGGAGGAAGAATTGGTTCACCTAAGAAAAGAACTGGATACACAACTCATTCAAACAAGATATGAGAATAGCTCTAAAATATTGGATAAGATTATTACCACACAAAGGGATTCATGTTATAAAAATGGAATAGGTTATTCTCAAGAAAAAGGCCAAGTCAACTCAAAATCTTATGTAGATGGTCTCCTCAGTACATTCAAGAAGAAAAACGAAGAGAAGACAAATAATGACCAGAACTCCAGAGGACTACTTCCACCCATCAAGAAGGAAAACGAGACAATACCAAAGAAGGTTTATCAAAACAGGTATGCTCTCATTTTCTTTGGTTATTTATTTGCATGCTCTAATTTCGGACACACACAAAGCTATGAATTGTAGAGCATATAGAAGAAAAGATCTAAAGGTTAAGAATTATAACCTTAAAGATAAACAAGCAGTAAATCGAGTTAAAATAAAAAACTATAACTCCTTTTCACCTCTCCAAACTAGAATGCTTCATATGTCATAACTATGGACATAAGGCCATTAATTGAAGATTAATGGAAGTTTCAAAACAACCAGAGTTCAATAGAGAGAAAAAGAAACTTTGGAGAGAAAAAACATCAAAAAGGGAATGTTTTATTGCCTTAAAAACCCAAGATAAAGAAGACCTTTGGTATGTTGACAGTGGGTTCTCAAAACATATGACAAGTAACAAGGACAAGTTTTTAGACTTAAAGAAAAAAAAGGGTAAATTTACATTTGGTGACAATGCTTTAGGTAACATACTTGAGAAAGGCAGTGTGAGTTTGGGAAAGGACAAAGCCAAAAATGTGCTTCTTGTTGAAAAAATGAAACCTAGTCTATTAAGTGTCAGCAAAACCTGTGATCAGGGGCATTTCTGCATCTTTGATTCCCAGAAATGTGATATTAGGAGAGAAGACATGGGAAAATTAGTTGGTACTTCTCCTAGAACTCCCGAAAATGTATATATACTAGATGCAAAATTGAATGAGGAATGCCATATAAATCTAGTAGATGAAATTTGGCTATGGAATAGAAGGTTGGGGAACATTAAATTTGATAATATAGTAAAAGTCAGAAATCTTATTGCAGTAAGAAACTTGCCAAAGATCATAAATCCCTCAAATACTATGTGTAGACACTGTCAACTAAGGAAGCAAACTAGAATAAGATTCAACGCAAAAGAATACACAACCTCAAAACCTTTAGAGCTTGTTCACACTGACCTATGTGGACCTACAAGGACCAAGATTTTGCAAGGATAGTCTTACTTTATGTTGTTCATTGATGATTTTACTAGAATGGGTTGGATATGTTTTCTCAAAGAAAAATCAGAATCACTTAACAAATTCAAAGCCTTTAAAACCCTTGTTGAAAATGAAAAGGAGACAAAAATCAAATGTCTTAGATCATACAATGGTGGTGAGTTCACCTCAAAGGAGTTTAATCTCTTCTATGAAACCCATGGAATAAAAAGACAATTCTCTGATGCCAAAACACCTCAGCAAAATGGGATTGTTGAGAGAAAGAATAGAACAGTTCAGGAGGCTGTAAGGACTATGCTCAATGAAGCAAAATTGTCTGATGGATATTGAAGGGAAGTTGTAAGCACATCAGTATAAATATTGAATAGAGGTCAGATTAGGGTTAATAGTGATAAGACTCCTTATGAACTATGCTTTGGAAGAGCCCCATCGGTAAAATACTTCAAGGTCTTTGGAAGTAAATGCTACATCAAAAGACTTGATGAGAATCTTGGAAACTTTGATGCCAGATATGATGAAGGTATTTCTCTTGCATATGATTCTAACAAGAAATAATACAGATGCTACAATCTTAGATCACATAAGATTGTTGAGAGTGCAGATATCAAGGTGGATGGCCTAAAACCATTAAGGATAAAAAATCAAGAGACTATAATTGAAAGTGAAGATGAAGATGATGATGAGACAATTGGCACACAAGTAGAAGAAGTATAAGAGAATAAATAAAGGGAATATGATGATATGCATACGAGATGACGAAGAATATATTCAAGAAGAGATAAGAGAGGAATTCCCAAGAAGAGACACAAAGACACCCTCAAGAATGACTCAAAAGAATCATCCTGAAGAACTGATTATTGGAGATATGAATGATGGAGTGCACATAAGAAGACAACTATTGTATCAAACAGAAATAGCATTGTTGTCACATATTGAACCCAGCTCAATCAAATATGCATGTAAAGATGATAATTGGGTCAAAATTATGAATGAAGAATTGGACCAAATTGAAAAAAATCAAACTTGGGAACTAGTTCCAAGACCAAAAAACAAAAATGTCATTGGAACTAAATGGGTGTATAAAAACAAAATGAATGAGAATGGGCAAGTAATCAGGAACAAATCTAGATTGGTCTATAAAGGGTATGCTCAGGTTTAAGGAGTAGACTATGAAGAAACCTGTGCACCTGTGGCTAGATTGGAGGCAATTAGGATGTTTCTATCTTTCTCCAGCTACATAAAATTTAAAGTGTACCAAATGGATGCCAAGTTAGCATTTCTCAACGGAAACTTAGAAGAGGAATTCTATATTGAGCAACCAAAAGGGTTTCAATTAACTAACAAATGCGACTATGTCTGTAAATTAAAGAAAGCACTCTATGGGATAAAACAAGCACCCAGAGCATGGTATGCAAGGATAAATTCTTACTTACAAAAACAAGGCCTCAAAAGGGGATCAACAGAAAACAATCTTTACTGTAAAATTGATGGTAATAACACGATTATTGTGGAAGTATATGTTGATGATATTATATTTGGTAGTGATGATGAAAAAATGAGTAAGGACTTTGTTAGGATGATGCAGCAAGAATTTGAAATGTCTTTTCTTGGTGAACTGGATTTCTTTCTTGGATTACAAATAATACAATCCAAAAGAGGAGTCTGTATCTACCAGTCTAAGTATGTTAAAGATATGCTTAAGAGATTCTAGTTAGAATATTGCAAACCTGTTAGTACACCTATGACAGTTGGATGCAAACTAAGAAAGGATGATGAGTCCAAAGTTGTAGATCCAAAACACTATAGATCAATGATTGGGAGTTTTCTCTACGTAACAGCTTCCAGACCTGATGTCAAGCAAGTTGTTGGGATGGTGGCTAGATTCCAAGCAGCACCAAAGGAGAGCCATGTTCAAGTTGTGAAACGAATCTTTAGGTATTTGAAAGGAACTATAGATCTTGGTTTGTGGTACCCTAGCAAGGATTCATTCACTTTAAAAGCCTATTCAAATACTAATTGGGAAGGTAGTGTAGATGACAGAAAAAGTACAAGTGGAGGACCATTCTTTTTGGGAGAATCACTAGTAGCTTGGATAAGCAAGAAATGGTCCTTAATTTCATTGTCTAGCACTGAAGCTGAGTATATTGCAGCAGCAGAATGTTGCACACAAGTGGAATGGATGAAACAAAACTTACAAGACATCAAAATAGTATTTGAAGAACCTACTACTATCCACTGTGATAATACAAGCATGATAAGTCTCTCCAAGAACCCTGTTCAGCACTCAAAATCAAAACACATTCCAATAAAATACCACTATCTAAGAGATCAGGCTGAAAATAAGAACATTAAATTAGAATATGTTCCAACACAATAACATGTGGCAAATATTTTCTCAAAACCCTTAAGAAGATATGTATTTGAATATCTCCAACAAAAATTGGGTGTAATCCCTCTTCCAACCTAAATCTCTCAAAATAATAATAATAATAATGCATAAGTTGGCACCTATTCAAGGGGAGACAACAATCAACGTGAGAAGGATTCATTCAGTTGTGACAGGAAAAGTTTGATTGCAGGAGGAGTTACCAATGGTCAAGACTTTGATCAGAAGCATTAGGCAGACATATCATAGGAGGAGAAACCCTTTTCCATTGATGTCAAAGGGGGGTAGTAACTTCAGAGAAGAGAAGCATCATCATAAGAGGAGATTGGGTATGAAGTTTGTGATTTTCCATCAATGACAAAGGGGGGGATTGTTGGACATAGTGTCATTGATGTATTTTCGTTGATGTCAACAGTCGATGTCTTTGATGTGATGATAAGTTTAGATAAAATATTAGGAGGGTTAGTGAATGAAGATCAAAGCTCAAATGAGACGGCATGATGAGTCTCAAAAGAATCATTGGGGGATTAGTCAATGATCAGATCAGATCAAGACCGTTGATGCGCAATTTCCAAATCAACGGCAGGGATGAATTTTGGAGAATAGAAGAAGAATTAAATGACTCACTGGTTACAATATCGCAATTGGTCTAGATCGTCAGATCTCATGCACTCAAAGATCGATGATTTTGATAGATCCAACAAATTATCAGATTAAGTCATATTAATTCATGACCGTCGGATGCACAATCGCCAAATCTACGATAGGGATATATTGCAGAGAGTGAAAAGAGAATTAAACATCGTTCTATTACCAATCCCACAATTAGTTAGGACCATCCGATCTTATAGCTTCGAATATCGATGATTGTGGTTGATCTAACAAACGATAATATTAAGTCAGATTAAGTTGTGACCGTCAGATGAAAAATCACCAGATCAACGACATGGATAGATTGCGGAGATCGAAAGGTGAATTAAATATCATGTTATTTCCAATCCCGCAGTTAGTTAGGACCATCATATCTCATAGCCTCAAAGATTGACGATTGTGGTTGACTCACCAACAACACACAACTTCAAATTGAAAAGTTTTGGAGGCAAGTTAAATAACTCACAAGTTGTGGTTCCACAACCATCCTTGATCGTTGATATGCTTCGCATTTCCTCATGACCATTGGATCACTTTAAGTGGAAGGATAGGATAAGCGGGGAAAAACAGTTGAGAATTCGATTATCCGAATACCCATCAGTCGTTGGATCACTTTTTAGTGGAAGGATAGGATAAGCTGAAAAAGTATGAGAATTTGATTATTTGAATACCCATTAGTCATTGGATCACTTTTTAGTGGAAGGACAGGATAAGATGAAAGATATGAGATCTCGATTATCCAAATTCCTATCAGCCATCATATTAAAATTAAGTGGAAGGACGGGATAAGAAGAAAGGTTGATTTTTCGATTATCCGAATACTCGTCAGTCGTCAGAGCATTCTAAATGTGTGAGGAGGTTAAGATCTAGAAAAATCTCACTTCAAAATTTTAAGTTTGATATTTGAAATTTCTGAAGCCTAGAGACCCGGAGAGCCGAAATAAATTCTCGACCATTGGATCATCCGAAGTAAGCCTTGACCCATCCGATTCAAGAGGACATGTGGCAGACCATGTCAGCGGACCACATCAACAAGGAAGTGTGGGAGATCTACGTCAGTAGACCATGTCAACAAAGACATATGGTAGATCACATCATCAAACCACATCAACAAGGACATGTGGTATACCATGTTAGTAAGGACGTGTGGCATAAGACCACATCAACAAAGACATATGGTAGAAGACCACGTCAAAAAGTACACATGGCATAATTAGATGATGACATGTGTCAAGAGTAAATTGGCTCATTCCATGTCAACACGTGACATCAATAAATTACATCACTCTAGAAGAATTACTTCGGGATTTTCACCACTAGCAAATGACAAAAGCTCTGAAGTCCCAAAGGATGAAATCCTGAAGTTGACATGGTTAGTCTAATATAAAGAAACACTTTGGGAGAATTCTCATCCATCAATCTACTATAGTGGAAGGATGGTGTAAGTTCAAATTGCTGAAGTCCTAGAGTAAAAGGTGGCCATCCATCACGATGCTTGATTAAGTCCTAGCCGTCATATTAAACAATGAAATGATGAGTGTAAGGATCAAATCTGACCATTGATTTGTTTCTGTGAAATAAACCGTCCGACCGGATTCGAAGGTTTGAAAAGTTGAAAACTCGAAGTTTCGAAGGGCAAAGTTCCGTCAGCCATTCATCTCATCAGAAGATTGAATAGTGACTGTTGAAATTGATAAGCGATCAAGTGCTTGTTTGGCCTAGTGTCTGGTCACCTCCATTGGTCATATGATATAAGAGATTTAAATGAAAATATAATACGTCGCTATAATTGTTAAGTCTGTGGTTTTGTAACACTCAGTCACATGTAATGGTTTGAAGGAAGCGCCTCCACAAAATTTGATTTCTGTGAAAATAACAGAGATTCGAGATCGTGTTTAAGGGATGAAATTGATCC
Organism: Picea engelmannii; assembly: GCA_009831015.1. Taxonomy (NCBI): domain Eukaryota; kingdom Viridiplantae; phylum Streptophyta; class Pinopsida; order Pinales; family Pinaceae; genus Picea; species Picea engelmannii. Next base: position 218,537 of record ML800379.1, on the reverse strand, counting down.
ATATGTGATCAATTTATGAAAATCCTTCATAGTAAAAATAATAATCAGTGATTATGGTTAAGTTAAACAAAGAGGTGCGATGGTTCAAAACCAAGGTACATAGTGTATCACTCTCATATTGTTTTGAAGAATATATAAATGAGGAAGAGTGTTGAGAAGAAAAGTGTGTCTCTGTAGTTTGAATCAAAGAATATATTTAATCAGAGAAGAAAAGAGAGATGCAGTAAAAGACTTGAAACATAATGTTGTCCAGATTCAGAAAATCAAGGGTGGTTGGGTGGTGCAAGGGAAGGTTGGTGCCTGTAGAGGGAGTTGGTGCTTCCTTGTCAGTTGTAGCCGACTAAACAGGGGGTTGTAGCCTCCTACCAGTCGGTGCTGGTGAACAAGGGTGTGGGTGCATACTGATCAGTTGGTGTTGATCGAAAAGGAAGAATATCTTCCTTCTATGTAACATGTAAAACAAATTTTATAGTTAATAGAAAAGCATTTGTGGTTTTTCCCATTTGGGTTCCACGATAAATATTGTGTCAAAATTTTGTTTGTATAGATAAAAGAAAATAGATAAAATTAGTGTGTCACTGATTCACTCCCCCCTCTCATTGACATGATCTGATCCTTCACACAAATTTTCCATAACTCTGCTACTCCACTCTCCACAATGCTGACCCTTTTGTCATTGTATTATCATGAAGGCTTCCCTGTTGCAATTTATCATCCAATATTCACATTCTTCAAACTGAATCAAATGTGTCTACTTGTATTCTCTATCTACAAACCATAATCTATATGTATGGAACAAACTATACAAAATATATCCCTACCTAAATGCATGCATAGAGTATTGCTTCTCAATCGATCAATATGTCATTTTGTACTTCTTCCATCTGACCACTCTGAATATGTCTCTGCAAATGATTCTCATTTCTTGAAGGATTTTTCTTTTATTTGTATGTATGTTGCATAGACTCCCCATGTTCAACATTAATAATGTTGGGAGTCTCCAAGCCAAATGGCTCGGAACAATGGAGGAACCCACCCTAATGTGGAGTAATCTTCCTCTCTGTCTGTAGACTCATCATCTTCCTTAACTCTAACATCTTCCTTTTTTCATGTGGATTATTTAAGATATTTCACTACAATTCCTCAAGGTACAACTTCTTAGGCATGTTCCTTATCTTCTTCTCTTCTTTCTCGTACTATTGTGAATCCTACAATCTCTTGGGCATGTTCTTTATTTATCTTCTCTTCTTGTCTTTATTTTCTTCTTCAAAACTTCATGTATCTGACATCGATGTTTTGTTTCATGGAGGGGTCTATCATGCTTCTGCAATTCTGAGCTATGTGACCATAATTGTGGAATTTATAAAATTCAATGGTATGTGGGGCCACATAAGTATCACTTCTTCGATATTCTCTGCAATCTACAACCTTATGTCCAAAGTTAGTACAGTTAAAACAATAACCATAAAACAAATTTTGACACATGGGAGTGAATGATCTTCTTTGTGATGTAGTCCTTCTGAATTCATGCCTCAGTTGATCACGATATTCTCTTATGTTGATTCCATCATCAATATTTAAGCTTATTTGTTATCTGAATGTAGAGAGTCTTCTTTGATATATATATCTTCTGTAATCTTCTTCTTAATACTTTTTCATTTATGGAATGTTCTTATTTAGGGGATTTCATTATTCCTTCTTGATATAACATTTTATGACTTCTGTATAACTCATAGGATTCTCTTCATTTTTCCCTTTCGGTAACCTGTAAATTTTCTCTTCAAATTCCTTTACTAATGATGTGGATGTTTCTCTCTCTTCAATGTTCTTGTTGAGCTTGACGATTTTAACTCTCAATGTGACAACTTATTCTTCAATCTTATCAAACTCTTCGTCTTTCTTCATCATATGAATCATCATTACTTCTTTCTTTCTCTTTGCTTCTTCATGTTCGGTCTTCAATATGATTATTTATTCTTTAGGTCTTCTTTATTCTTGACCAAATTCTTCTTCAAGCTGGTTTAAATCCTCAGTTCTTTCCTTGAGATGATTTATCAAAATATTCTCTCTCTTATTTTCTTCCTTTATTTGTGTTGTCATTTTGGCTTCCAATCATTTCTTTTCTGCCAACTAAATCGTGAGAGTTTCTTCAATCACTGTGGCTTCTTCTAGCTAGGATTTTAGTTTCATGATGACCTACTGGGATTCTTCGGAACTTTCTTGAGAAATATTCTTGACTAATTGTTCCTCAAGAGACTTTATCTTATTCCTTTATTTTTTCAATTCATCCAAAACATTGATTAACTCTTCTTCAATGTCTACTATTCCTTCTTCACAATCTTCTTCTTCTAAATCTGTCTAACATGAAAAACATCTTTCTTCTTGTTATGTACCTACAATTTCTTTAATTTTCTCTATATTTGTGGTAGAATTAGATTCCTTTGAGTAGAAATTATGTATCTTATCCCAAATTTCTTTGGCTAATGAACATTGTCCCACTTTGAATTTCATCCAATCAGGTAATCCTTCCATGATGAAATCCATTACAATTTTGTTGTTCCTTTTCAATTATTTCTTAGTTGTAGTCTTTGGCTTCTTTGAACCGATGTATCATGTAACAACTGAGTACCAAACATCATATCCATGTGCCTATAATTGTTTTTTCATTATGATGCTCCAAATCTCACGTTGCAGGCCATTCTGACCATTGAATTATTGTATTCCATTTCTATACAATTTTTTTCTCTCCTTGATCTTCCTTCTAGTGGTTAAAATATTTCTTGAAGGAACCGAATATGAAACCAATTGTTGGAATATTGAGAGGGGGGTGAATCAATATGATCACTTTTACCACTTTTAACCAAAATATATAAACTTCAACTTAATAAAAAATATATCATCAGTATATCATGAGCATATAAACATAAGAAACATCACATCAAGTACACAATGCACCATAATTTATGTGGAAACCCAAATGGGAGAAAAACACAGAATGATTTATTATATATCAAATAATACATTCATTGGAAGCACCAACTTCCCAATTCCCTAGCTGCAATTGGAAGGAGGCTACAACCCCCTATTTACAGGCTCCAACCTGAAGGAAGATACAACTACCTGAATTCTATGGCTCCAACCAAAAGGAGGATACAACCCCTTGATTCATAAGATCCAACTTGAAGGGATCTCCAACTCCCCGATTCTATGGTTCCAACCGGAAGGAGGCTACATCCCCCTTTCCTTTCCCTGTCCTACCTCCATTAAATATAAGTGTAGACAAACTGTCACTACCAAAAAAAAATCCACTGTCTCTAACACTATCACTTCCACTGTCACATCAACCTATAACCTGTCAACCTATCAATGTATCCAACATGTCAAACCTATCCAACCTGTCACTGTCACTGATACTCAATCAAATCCTCTAACATGGATCATATACCAAGGAAACCTCTCAACTATATGTCCAACATCACCAACACATGTCTCTACCAAGCATGTACCAATATCACCAACATACCATCACAAGATATGTGTCTCAACCATGTACCAAAGCATGTACCAAATCATCAACCTGTACCATACCAAGAATCAACTATGTACCTCAACCTGTACCACAACACATGCATCAACCATGCACCAACACCTATACCAAA
>ML800379.1:147128-211820 GCA_009831015.1 Picea engelmannii | reverse complement strand
TCTTACTTTATGTTGTTCATTGATGATTTTACTAGAATGGGTTGGATATGTTTTCTCAAAGAAAAATCAGAATCACTTAACAAATTCAAAGCCTTTAAAACCCTTGTTGAAAATGAAAAGGAGACAAAAATCAAATGTCTTAGATCATACAATGGTGGTGAGTTCACCTCAAAGGAGTTTAATCTCTTCTATGAAACCCATGGAATAAAAAGACAATTCTCTGATGCCAAAACACCTCAGCAAAATGGGATTGTTGAGAGAAAGAATAGAACAGTTCAGGAGGCTGTAAGGACTATGCTCAATGAAGCAAAATTGTCTGATGGATATTGAAGGGAAGTTGTAAGCACATCAGTATAAATATTGAATAGAGGTCAGATTAGGGTTAATAGTGATAAGACTCCTTATGAACTATGCTTTGGAAGAGCCCCATCGGTAAAATACTTCAAGGTCTTTGGAAGTAAATGCTACATCAAAAGACTTGATGAGAATCTTGGAAACTTTGATGCCAGATATGATGAAGGTATTTCTCTTGCATATGATTCTAACAAGAAATAATACAGATGCTACAATCTTAGATCACATAAGATTGTTGAGAGTGCAGATATCAAGGTGGATGGCCTAAAACCATTAAGGATAAAAAATCAAGAGACTATAATTGAAAGTGAAGATGAAGATGATGATGAGACAATTGGCACACAAGTAGAAGAAGTATAAGAGAATAAATAAAGGGAATATGATGATATGCATACGAGATGACGAAGAATATATTCAAGAAGAGATAAGAGAGGAATTCCCAAGAAGAGACACAAAGACACCCTCAAGAATGACTCAAAAGAATCATCCTGAAGAACTGATTATTGGAGATATGAATGATGGAGTGCACATAAGAAGACAACTATTGTATCAAACAGAAATAGCATTGTTGTCACATATTGAACCCAGCTCAATCAAATATGCATGTAAAGATGATAATTGGGTCAAAATTATGAATGAAGAATTGGACCAAATTGAAAAAAATCAAACTTGGGAACTAGTTCCAAGACCAAAAAACAAAAATGTCATTGGAACTAAATGGGTGTATAAAAACAAAATGAATGAGAATGGGCAAGTAATCAGGAACAAATCTAGATTGGTCTATAAAGGGTATGCTCAGGTTTAAGGAGTAGACTATGAAGAAACCTGTGCACCTGTGGCTAGATTGGAGGCAATTAGGATGTTTCTATCTTTCTCCAGCTACATAAAATTTAAAGTGTACCAAATGGATGCCAAGTTAGCATTTCTCAACGGAAACTTAGAAGAGGAATTCTATATTGAGCAACCAAAAGGGTTTCAATTAACTAACAAATGCGACTATGTCTGTAAATTAAAGAAAGCACTCTATGGGATAAAACAAGCACCCAGAGCATGGTATGCAAGGATAAATTCTTACTTACAAAAACAAGGCCTCAAAAGGGGATCAACAGAAAACAATCTTTACTGTAAAATTGATGGTAATAACACGATTATTGTGGAAGTATATGTTGATGATATTATATTTGGTAGTGATGATGAAAAAATGAGTAAGGACTTTGTTAGGATGATGCAGCAAGAATTTGAAATGTCTTTTCTTGGTGAACTGGATTTCTTTCTTGGATTACAAATAATACAATCCAAAAGAGGAGTCTGTATCTACCAGTCTAAGTATGTTAAAGATATGCTTAAGAGATTCTAGTTAGAATATTGCAAACCTGTTAGTACACCTATGACAGTTGGATGCAAACTAAGAAAGGATGATGAGTCCAAAGTTGTAGATCCAAAACACTATAGATCAATGATTGGGAGTTTTCTCTACGTAACAGCTTCCAGACCTGATGTCAAGCAAGTTGTTGGGATGGTGGCTAGATTCCAAGCAGCACCAAAGGAGAGCCATGTTCAAGTTGTGAAACGAATCTTTAGGTATTTGAAAGGAACTATAGATCTTGGTTTGTGGTACCCTAGCAAGGATTCATTCACTTTAAAAGCCTATTCAAATACTAATTGGGAAGGTAGTGTAGATGACAGAAAAAGTACAAGTGGAGGACCATTCTTTTTGGGAGAATCACTAGTAGCTTGGATAAGCAAGAAATGGTCCTTAATTTCATTGTCTAGCACTGAAGCTGAGTATATTGCAGCAGCAGAATGTTGCACACAAGTGGAATGGATGAAACAAAACTTACAAGACATCAAAATAGTATTTGAAGAACCTACTACTATCCACTGTGATAATACAAGCATGATAAGTCTCTCCAAGAACCCTGTTCAGCACTCAAAATCAAAACACATTCCAATAAAATACCACTATCTAAGAGATCAGGCTGAAAATAAGAACATTAAATTAGAATATGTTCCAACACAATAACATGTGGCAAATATTTTCTCAAAACCCTTAAGAAGATATGTATTTGAATATCTCCAACAAAAATTGGGTGTAATCCCTCTTCCAACCTAAATCTCTCAAAATAATAATAATAATAATGCATAAGTTGGCACCTATTCAAGGGGAGACAACAATCAACGTGAGAAGGATTCATTCAGTTGTGACAGGAAAAGTTTGATTGCAGGAGGAGTTACCAATGGTCAAGACTTTGATCAGAAGCATTAGGCAGACATATCATAGGAGGAGAAACCCTTTTCCATTGATGTCAAAGGGGGGTAGTAACTTCAGAGAAGAGAAGCATCATCATAAGAGGAGATTGGGTATGAAGTTTGTGATTTTCCATCAATGACAAAGGGGGGGATTGTTGGACATAGTGTCATTGATGTATTTTCGTTGATGTCAACAGTCGATGTCTTTGATGTGATGATAAGTTTAGATAAAATATTAGGAGGGTTAGTGAATGAAGATCAAAGCTCAAATGAGACGGCATGATGAGTCTCAAAAGAATCATTGGGGGATTAGTCAATGATCAGATCAGATCAAGACCGTTGATGCGCAATTTCCAAATCAACGGCAGGGATGAATTTTGGAGAATAGAAGAAGAATTAAATGACTCACTGGTTACAATATCGCAATTGGTCTAGATCGTCAGATCTCATGCACTCAAAGATCGATGATTTTGATAGATCCAACAAATTATCAGATTAAGTCATATTAATTCATGACCGTCGGATGCACAATCGCCAAATCTACGATAGGGATATATTGCAGAGAGTGAAAAGAGAATTAAACATCGTTCTATTACCAATCCCACAATTAGTTAGGACCATCCGATCTTATAGCTTCGAATATCGATGATTGTGGTTGATCTAACAAACGATAATATTAAGTCAGATTAAGTTGTGACCGTCAGATGAAAAATCACCAGATCAACGACATGGATAGATTGCGGAGATCGAAAGGTGAATTAAATATCATGTTATTTCCAATCCCGCAGTTAGTTAGGACCATCATATCTCATAGCCTCAAAGATTGACGATTGTGGTTGACTCACCAACAACACACAACTTCAAATTGAAAAGTTTTGGAGGCAAGTTAAATAACTCACAAGTTGTGGTTCCACAACCATCCTTGATCGTTGATATGCTTCGCATTTCCTCATGACCATTGGATCACTTTAAGTGGAAGGATAGGATAAGCGGGGAAAAACAGTTGAGAATTCGATTATCCGAATACCCATCAGTCGTTGGATCACTTTTTAGTGGAAGGATAGGATAAGCTGAAAAAGTATGAGAATTTGATTATTTGAATACCCATTAGTCATTGGATCACTTTTTAGTGGAAGGACAGGATAAGATGAAAGATATGAGATCTCGATTATCCAAATTCCTATCAGCCATCATATTAAAATTAAGTGGAAGGACGGGATAAGAAGAAAGGTTGATTTTTCGATTATCCGAATACTCGTCAGTCGTCAGAGCATTCTAAATGTGTGAGGAGGTTAAGATCTAGAAAAATCTCACTTCAAAATTTTAAGTTTGATATTTGAAATTTCTGAAGCCTAGAGACCCGGAGAGCCGAAATAAATTCTCGACCATTGGATCATCCGAAGTAAGCCTTGACCCATCCGATTCAAGAGGACATGTGGCAGACCATGTCAGCGGACCACATCAACAAGGAAGTGTGGGAGATCTACGTCAGTAGACCATGTCAACAAAGACATATGGTAGATCACATCATCAAACCACATCAACAAGGACATGTGGTATACCATGTTAGTAAGGACGTGTGGCATAAGACCACATCAACAAAGACATATGGTAGAAGACCACGTCAAAAAGTACACATGGCATAATTAGATGATGACATGTGTCAAGAGTAAATTGGCTCATTCCATGTCAACACGTGACATCAATAAATTACATCACTCTAGAAGAATTACTTCGGGATTTTCACCACTAGCAAATGACAAAAGCTCTGAAGTCCCAAAGGATGAAATCCTGAAGTTGACATGGTTAGTCTAATATAAAGAAACACTTTGGGAGAATTCTCATCCATCAATCTACTATAGTGGAAGGATGGTGTAAGTTCAAATTGCTGAAGTCCTAGAGTAAAAGGTGGCCATCCATCACGATGCTTGATTAAGTCCTAGCCGTCATATTAAACAATGAAATGATGAGTGTAAGGATCAAATCTGACCATTGATTTGTTTCTGTGAAATAAACCGTCCGACCGGATTCGAAGGTTTGAAAAGTTGAAAACTCGAAGTTTCGAAGGGCAAAGTTCCGTCAGCCATTCATCTCATCAGAAGATTGAATAGTGACTGTTGAAATTGATAAGCGATCAAGTGCTTGTTTGGCCTAGTGTCTGGTCACCTCCATTGGTCATATGATATAAGAGATTTAAATGAAAATATAATACGTCGCTATAATTGTTAAGTCTGTGGTTTTGTAACACTCAGTCACATGTAATGGTTTGAAGGAAGCGCCTCCACAAAATTTGATTTCTGTGAAAATAACAGAGATTCGAGATCGTGTTTAAGGGATGAAATTGATCCATATGTGATCAATTTATGAAAATCCTTCATAGTAAAAATAATAATCAGTGATTATGGTTAAGTTAAACAAAGAGGTGCGATGGTTCAAAACCAAGGTACATAGTGTATCACTCTCATATTGTTTTGAAGAATATATAAATGAGGAAGAGTGTTGAGAAGAAAAGTGTGTCTCTGTAGTTTGAATCAAAGAATATATTTAATCAGAGAAGAAAAGAGAGATGCAGTAAAAGACTTGAAACATAATGTTGTCCAGATTCAGAAAATCAAGGGTGGTTGGGTGGTGCAAGGGAAGGTTGGTGCCTGTAGAGGGAGTTGGTGCTTCCTTGTCAGTTGTAGCCGACTAAACAGGGGGTTGTAGCCTCCTACCAGTCGGTGCTGGTGAACAAGGGTGTGGGTGCATACTGATCAGTTGGTGTTGATCGAAAAGGAAGAATATCTTCCTTCTATGTAACATGTAAAACAAATTTTATAGTTAATAGAAAAGCATTTGTGGTTTTTCCCATTTGGGTTCCACGATAAATATTGTGTCAAAATTTTGTTTGTATAGATAAAAGAAAATAGATAAAATTAGTGTGTCACTGATTCACTCCCCCCTCTCATTGACATGATCTGATCCTTCACACAAATTTTCCATAACTCTGCTACTCCACTCTCCACAATGCTGACCCTTTTGTCATTGTATTATCATGAAGGCTTCCCTGTTGCAATTTATCATCCAATATTCACATTCTTCAAACTGAATCAAATGTGTCTACTTGTATTCTCTATCTACAAACCATAATCTATATGTATGGAACAAACTATACAAAATATATCCCTACCTAAATGCATGCATAGAGTATTGCTTCTCAATCGATCAATATGTCATTTTGTACTTCTTCCATCTGACCACTCTGAATATGTCTCTGCAAATGATTCTCATTTCTTGAAGGATTTTTCTTTTATTTGTATGTATGTTGCATAGACTCCCCATGTTCAACATTAATAATGTTGGGAGTCTCCAAGCCAAATGGCTCGGAACAATGGAGGAACCCACCCTAATGTGGAGTAATCTTCCTCTCTGTCTGTAGACTCATCATCTTCCTTAACTCTAACATCTTCCTTTTTTCATGTGGATTATTTAAGATATTTCACTACAATTCCTCAAGGTACAACTTCTTAGGCATGTTCCTTATCTTCTTCTCTTCTTTCTCGTACTATTGTGAATCCTACAATCTCTTGGGCATGTTCTTTATTTATCTTCTCTTCTTGTCTTTATTTTCTTCTTCAAAACTTCATGTATCTGACATCGATGTTTTGTTTCATGGAGGGGTCTATCATGCTTCTGCAATTCTGAGCTATGTGACCATAATTGTGGAATTTATAAAATTCAATGGTATGTGGGGCCACATAAGTATCACTTCTTCGATATTCTCTGCAATCTACAACCTTATGTCCAAAGTTAGTACAGTTAAAACAATAACCATAAAACAAATTTTGACACATGGGAGTGAATGATCTTCTTTGTGATGTAGTCCTTCTGAATTCATGCCTCAGTTGATCACGATATTCTCTTATGTTGATTCCATCATCAATATTTAAGCTTATTTGTTATCTGAATGTAGAGAGTCTTCTTTGATATATATATCTTCTGTAATCTTCTTCTTAATACTTTTTCATTTATGGAATGTTCTTATTTAGGGGATTTCATTATTCCTTCTTGATATAACATTTTATGACTTCTGTATAACTCATAGGATTCTCTTCATTTTTCCCTTTCGGTAACCTGTAAATTTTCTCTTCAAATTCCTTTACTAATGATGTGGATGTTTCTCTCTCTTCAATGTTCTTGTTGAGCTTGACGATTTTAACTCTCAATGTGACAACTTATTCTTCAATCTTATCAAACTCTTCGTCTTTCTTCATCATATGAATCATCATTACTTCTTTCTTTCTCTTTGCTTCTTCATGTTCGGTCTTCAATATGATTATTTATTCTTTAGGTCTTCTTTATTCTTGACCAAATTCTTCTTCAAGCTGGTTTAAATCCTCAGTTCTTTCCTTGAGATGATTTATCAAAATATTCTCTCTCTTATTTTCTTCCTTTATTTGTGTTGTCATTTTGGCTTCCAATCATTTCTTTTCTGCCAACTAAATCGTGAGAGTTTCTTCAATCACTGTGGCTTCTTCTAGCTAGGATTTTAGTTTCATGATGACCTACTGGGATTCTTCGGAACTTTCTTGAGAAATATTCTTGACTAATTGTTCCTCAAGAGACTTTATCTTATTCCTTTATTTTTTCAATTCATCCAAAACATTGATTAACTCTTCTTCAATGTCTACTATTCCTTCTTCACAATCTTCTTCTTCTAAATCTGTCTAACATGAAAAACATCTTTCTTCTTGTTATGTACCTACAATTTCTTTAATTTTCTCTATATTTGTGGTAGAATTAGATTCCTTTGAGTAGAAATTATGTATCTTATCCCAAATTTCTTTGGCTAATGAACATTGTCCCACTTTGAATTTCATCCAATCAGGTAATCCTTCCATGATGAAATCCATTACAATTTTGTTGTTCCTTTTCAATTATTTCTTAGTTGTAGTCTTTGGCTTCTTTGAACCGATGTATCATGTAACAACTGAGTACCAAACATCATATCCATGTGCCTATAATTGTTTTTTCATTATGATGCTCCAAATCTCACGTTGCAGGCCATTCTGACCATTGAATTATTGTATTCCATTTCTATACAATTTTTTTCTCTCCTTGATCTTCCTTCTAGTGGTTAAAATATTTCTTGAAGGAACCGAATATGAAACCAATTGTTGGAATATTGAGAGGGGGGTGAATCAATATGATCACTTTTACCACTTTTAACCAAAATATATAAACTTCAACTTAATAAAAAATATATCATCAGTATATCATGAGCATATAAACATAAGAAACATCACATCAAGTACACAATGCACCATAATTTATGTGGAAACCCAAATGGGAGAAAAACACAGAATGATTTATTATATATCAAATAATACATTCATTGGAAGCACCAACTTCCCAATTCCCTAGCTGCAATTGGAAGGAGGCTACAACCCCCTATTTACAGGCTCCAACCTGAAGGAAGATACAACTACCTGAATTCTATGGCTCCAACCAAAAGGAGGATACAACCCCTTGATTCATAAGATCCAACTTGAAGGGATCTCCAACTCCCCGATTCTATGGTTCCAACCGGAAGGAGGCTACATCCCCCTTTCCTTTCCCTGTCCTACCTCCATTAAATATAAGTGTAGACAAACTGTCACTACCAAAAAAAAATCCACTGTCTCTAACACTATCACTTCCACTGTCACATCAACCTATAACCTGTCAACCTATCAATGTATCCAACATGTCAAACCTATCCAACCTGTCACTGTCACTGATACTCAATCAAATCCTCTAACATGGATCATATACCAAGGAAACCTCTCAACTATATGTCCAACATCACCAACACATGTCTCTACCAAGCATGTACCAATATCACCAACATACCATCACAAGATATGTGTCTCAACCATGTACCAAAGCATGTACCAAATCATCAACCTGTACCATACCAAGAATCAACTATGTACCTCAACCTGTACCACAACACATGCATCAACCATGCACCAACACCTATACCAAACCGTGCAGCAACCATGCACCAACACATGTGCCAAACCATGCATCAACCATGCACCATAACCCGTACCATATTCCTTAACCATCAACCATGTACATCAAAACCATACCAAGTACCAATCATGTACCATACCATGTATCAACCATGTATATCAACAATGCACATCAACAATTGTACCATACCATGTACAAACAATGTATCTCAACAATATAACATATCACTCAATCATTCCATACACCATGCACCATTGGATATATCAAGAAAGTATCATCAAATATGTAACTCAACAAAGTACCAAACAACCAAGATCATATACCAAGTATATGCCTCAACCATGCACCTAATATGTGCCTCAAGCATGTGTAAATGCCTCAACAATATACCAAATACTTTCCTCAAACATGCACCATAACATCATCAACATGTAACCCTAAAAACATGCATATTAACATCCATGTAACTCTTTAACATACCGGTGTATGTGATCATAGACCTGCATATTGTTGACGATAAAAATCGCAACAAGGATTTCGGCCCCAAAGTGTTGCTAAAGACTATTATTTATAAGCTAATGATATATAATACTAGTAGGTGGGACCCCTTGTAGATTGTAGGATCAGGTTCTTATTTGATATTTATGTTGTTGTTTGACACTTCTTACAGGGTTCTACATGATTGATGATGAAATCTTGGTTTTATTTGCGACATAATGGCAGATGGATAATGCATGCTATGTGTGGGTTTCATTACTCTAAACTTTGAATTCCATGTCATGATGGCTTATGTCAATTGTTATTACAATGCTATTGGTGCCATGATTTATTACATGTTACATCTGCACAAGACACATGTTAGTCATAACAAAAGATAAGAGAAATATGGAATAAATCTAAGAAAGGAAACTATGCTAAACTATGTTTCACTATATGAATTTGAAATTTAAAAGGGTTGATGTTAGTCCTAACTAGAAATGTTAGTGGCTATACGATGTTATTGAGTTATATGAAGGCGCATTTGATATACATTATGGTATGTTCGGAAATGGTTAATGTGATATCAGGTGGCACATTTAGCAAACAATGGATGTTAGTTTCAATGCAATGGATTAATGGAATGGGTTAATGTTGGTTGGCTAGCATGTACTACATAATTGAATGAGTAGAGGATGGAAGCGATGTGAATTTATTGCACGTCACTCTATACTTTCCCCATTGGTCATCGCCCTAGCTTGGATATTGTTCAATTGTTTTTTGTTGTGGTTAAGATCTGATATTCAGGCGAGGAAGGAACTGCTCAACCAAGCTCGCATTTTTAAGGCTATTTGGTTATAGGTATGTTTTTTTTCGCCATCCATGAACTCTTTCTGTTTATGAAATAGATGTTGGCTCGGTGATGTATTGGTATGTGATTTTCTTAAGGTTGGCAACTATGTAAACTCATGGTGTTTCTTTGGAATAATTGTTTGTGTGTTATTCATTGCAAATGGGAAATTTGATGGTTGAAGTCACGATTTCATTGGTTATTCTGTGTGGTGGAAGCCATGAAGGATCTTTGTTGTCTTTATGTTTTTTTTTAGAGAGTTTCATTCCATATAGACTTGATGGCCCTCTCCTCATAGTTTTGTAACCATACCCAGTCGTATTTGGTGTTATAGGGTTGTTTTGTTTGATTTTGAACCACCTTGGGTCACTACATATCGTTCTCCACCTGGTCGTGAACTCGTTTTATGTTATTGGTATATGTTTGATTCTGCATAGTTGGTTATGGTGGCTATTACCCAAGAGGGTTGTTTTAGGGTTGGTTGTTCTTACATGAGCTTTGCATTTATATCAACATTATTTGGTATTTTGGGGAAAACCACAAGGGTTATTCCCTGTGTGTTCTCGATGTTATTACTGGCCAGGAAGAAGCCTCTACTCCTCTGTTCATAGTATCTCCTACCTAGTGTGAATTTTCACCCTATATTGCAAGCTAATGGTTATGTAGCCTATGTGTCCATCGTGTTGTCTCGAAGGGTTCTCACCTGTTGTTGGTATGGTCGACTCTAGTATCCCTATGTTGGTTCAACCGAGTGAACCCTTGACTATTCAGAGCCCACCCTTGATTATTCAAAGCTGGATTTTGATAAATGAACGAGTTACACCCTGTGGGGTATTTTGTAATAGTTATGAGTTGGTGAAATAACATTGATAGTGGTTTTTATTATTGGTATATATTCGTTGCATTATTTATTATGACAGTTGAATCAATGGCTCGACATAGTTAAATTGGTGGATTTGAGAAGTTGTAAATGGGCATAAAATCACTGCCTACTTTTGTGATAACAATTGGATTGATAACTCAACATTGTTTTATGTTTTGATTCGGAGTAATTAGACATGTATAGTCATAGAAATGTTATTTACGTCTTGAGTGGTCTATGTGTTCCTACAACGTGGTATAAATGGTTTTGGTGGTTTTTGTGTGTTTAATATGTCCCAATCGAGATCATTATAGATTGCAAATTTGATGTCAGAGACTTGGTTGTCTGTTGTGTATGTTTTATGGATATAGTGCATCATATCGTTTGATTGCACCATTAGAGATGGGCACAGGTTTTATAATAGTATGGTTCCATTGCAATTTATTTGTTAAATTGGTTACAGGAATGGAATTGGGCACATTTTTAAAAGAAGTTGTGTCTGTGTTTGATTTGAGGAAATAATTTATGGACAGTGGTTGATGGTTTTGATGTTGAACAGAGTTGAAACAAATCACCGTGTGTTCATTGGAATTTGTTTTAAATATTAAATGGAAGAAGTGAAAGGAAACAAAATTCTTTACACGGGATATTCGAAGGTCATGTTGATTTTGAATATCATGACACTGTATTAATTAAAAGTGTTAAAGATTTAAATGTGGCCAGTGAACAAGTTTAACGCACAGTAATGGTTAAATCGACCACAATAATTGTTATTGGTGTTGGGATAGTGGTTTTGAATACATAACTGTTTTATGGATTACTTAATTAATTTTTCGAATAGTATCCGCTCTTTTCCCCTACCATTATTTCACTTTTCGCTAATTACAATCCCCTCACCTTCCCATATTCATTATCCACTCCCTATTCCTAAAATTTAATTACAGTTAAGGGAAACTTTGTATTATGACAGTTTAAGATCGGAAGGATGGATTATAGTGATATATTCTTTGGTTTACATTACAATTTATTGTTTGTTGTATACGAGCAATAATCTTGATCTTTTCCCCCTCATTTTAACCTTTTTCACTCAATACAAATCCCTCGCATATCCCAGAAACTTTGTTCACCCCCTGCTCATTGACAACTATTAAACAAATTGTATGGATTGGATTGCATGAGTCCGATATGTTGCCGCGCCAAATTTTATTTCATATTTTAAAAGAGTTGTCATGTATGGTTGTTAAAGAAACTATTTTCTAATCAATTATGCATACATGACTGAGATTTTTCCGCAAAGGTATCCATGGAAGAGGTAACCGAGGAAGAGGTAATTGGAATAGGGGCCCTAAAAGGCCAAGATTCTCCATATACTTTGATGCATACTCGCAGGAGTTAGGCCAGCTATTTCAAGTTGGATATTTTAATTGGATTGGGCAAGGAGTGGTCCAACCTAGGCCCAAAAGGCCTCCCTTCCAAGCCCCACAGGTCCCTGGTATTCACGTGCCTCCTCATGTCTCACTATAGCCTGAAGTTCCTGAAAATGATGGATGACAAGAGATTGTCCACCCAACCGTATCCCAACATCGTGGCTGGCCTAAATTGTCTTTATCTTCTCCCCCACCTATCAATCAAATTGTCCAAGATTCCCTTGAACACTCACCAGTGTAGTCTTACCATGTGAGAAAAAGGTTGAAAATCGAGGCCCATCATGCCCCTGACAAGGGAAAAACCACTATTGCCCCTTCCTCACCCTCCAATGGCTCTAATAAATCCATGTCCTCCCGCATGCATTTGAGGGATGATTTCTCTCATATGATCATCACATCCTAAGGGAATTTCAGAGAGATCAAAAGGTGATAGTAGAAACAAGGGAAGGATTGCATCTTAGAGTGGAAGATATGGATTTTAAGTTTTATTTATTTATTTATAAATTGATAAAAATAGTTGACTTCTGAAATTTTGGACAACACATTATTTTTGGATATCTGGGTAATATATTTTGGAAATAATTTCAAAAATCATTGAGATAAATTTTCAAATATGAATGTGATGATGGGAGTCACAAGGAGGGATGTTTTGTTTAATTAACTAGTTGTGTTATGGTTGTTAAAAGATAAAGGGAGTCACAAGGGGTCCCGCCTAGTAGTTATTATTTATTTAAAAACCCTTATTATGATTTATTACTTTTCCCGCTAACTAAAAAGTTGGTTGAGTTTTAGTTAACTTAACTAATGAAGTAATTCAACTACTTCAACCAATTCTAATTTTCTTAAAGGAAAAAGGAAATGGAGGAACAAGAGGAGGATAGAAGGAGAAGCATACTAAGGTTTGCTATTGATTTTTTGTTGAGATAATTCAATTTTCATTCATTCTTAAATTCATTAGAAGCCTAATTTTTTTTTATGATAGCAGGGTCTTATTGTAGACAACAAGATTGAGGGTTGAATTACATCATTCAGACACTTCCTTTTCAGAGGTGTTGATCTATCTTTGATAGTTTGTGTAGACTTGTCTTCTTATGAATTAGATTTCATGACTGACAAAGCCTATTGTGCAGAGTCGAGTGGGAAACAATATGTGGCAAGATGATCCATATTTTAAAGTTTAGTTTTCTATTTTCTGTCAAAATTCCTTTTGTATGTTTCATCGGGGATGTCTAAGTTTGACTTTAGTCCAAAATTTCCTCAGGAAATTTTGTAAAGAGAACGATTCTTTGATGAATTGGAAAGAAATAAAGGATTTCTTTATGTCTCATATGTTTTGATTATCGACTTGGTGTCTTTACTTCTGTCTCTATATTTATTTCAGCATCTATTATGTTCAGAAAAACACATAAATAATGAATTTTTCAGCAAGCTTTTATTTATAAAAAATCAGCCTAAGCACTTGTAAACAATACTTGTGAATTAGGATAACATTTTTTATGGCTATAAACATAGGGTGATATTCCCGTCTATATTTATTTATCCAAGTAAGATTTGAAAATGCTTGAGTAATATCATTTCATATCTTTTCCTCAACATTTATTTTGGTGACCATACTGGGGAGATCTTCAATATCTCTCTGGTTAATTTTTATGCGTGATTAGCATCGAATACATCTATTTTTCTGTTATTGAATCTTTGACTATTTCATTTCTTAATGACTATACATGTTGCAAGGCAACCCAATATTGACCCTGGTCTTCAAGATCAGACCAACATTGCCTTGAATTTATTCAACACCATTTTAGAGACTGCCAATACTCATGTTGAGCTTAATCATTCATGGGTAGAAATTGAATGAGATATTAGTGCCCAATAATGTTGGGAAGCTAGACATAGACAACCTAGAAATCAGCAGTAACCTTCTTGTTCCTTCATTTTTGGCCTTTCTTTCATGTCGTTAGACTCTTGTGTTTCTAGAATAAGAAGAGGCTTATCACCTGAAATTAATCCTATTGTTGAAATAGGAATAAGGAATGTTATGTTATCAACCCAACAAAGTTCTCTAAGGAGAACTTTGTCTGATTCATCCAGTTTGTGTTTTTCTCCCTCACCTATCATCCACAACATGGCATCTAGTGGTGGCTATGGTGGCACTGGAAGTGCTTCCTCCTCTTAGTCTTCAGCTTCGTCAGTGATTGGTAACTTATATAGCCACCATATCCCTATCCAATCTACCACAAATCCCACCAAAGTCATAAAAAAGTATGGTCTTTTCCAATTTGAAGAAGATGAAACAACCACACCATGGCATGTTTCCTCTCCTCTTAACCTAGCACTTGCTACTCCTCCAATTCATAAATTCAAAGAGCATCTCCCTAGGTTTTCAGGAAATAACACTGTCACTGCAAATGAACACATGGTATCATTTTCTAATGCTTGTCACAACATAGAATCCAATGAAAACGATACTTGTATGCGCTTATTCATCAATTCCTTGGAAGGAAAGGCTGTGGCCGATTTATTTGACCTTCCTCCTAAGATTTTGTCTACCTGGGAGGAGTTATTTTATTGGTTTAGGTCCACCTATAGGAAATCTAAAAGCCCAGTTGAGCAGTTACGGGAGTATAATAACATCGCCTACAAGGATGGTGAAACCATCAAGTCTTTCAACTTGTGTTTCACTAAGCTATACAATCAAATCCCTAAACTCATTCCACCTCAGAACCAAGCCTCTTTCATTCATTACTACAATCCATTACCTTCCCCATATCGTCATAGTCTTGAGAAAAAATCCATTGATAACCTCGGTTCTGCTCTGCATACTTGTATAGAGTATGAGAAACAACTTGAAAGAACAAGTCTTCCTCAGGGAGAACCATTTAAACAGACAGACATGTCCACCCTCTTACAACTAGTCCTTGATATGAATAATCATATGATAGCATATGAGTGAAAAGGAAATGTCTTCCCTCTACCCCCTGAGCTTCATCATCTTATGCACCCCCCTTTAGAAATCAAATTGAAAATAACTTTCAACCTAAAGATATCTTGCCTCGAAGTTTGTGTAACTTTTGTGAGGAACATAATGAGGAAGCCACATGTGAAGTAAGGAAGAGTGCTAGAGATAAGATCTTTGGTAAAAGACTAGAAACTACTATCGTTGTCCTAGATTTTGCAGAGACAGAAGATGTCATGATCATAAATACTAGGAACAAATCCTACGCTCCCAAAGGAAAATATGATCCTCCACACAATTCTTCTAGCTAGAGATCATCCTCACCAGTTGTTATTGTTCAGGTTCCTAAGGTTCCTGATAGTAAAGGAAAAACTTCCCCTCTCCCCTCTTCCAAATACAATATTATGAATCAGTTGGCCAACATCAAAGAAGATGCAACCCTTCTGGACATGGTTGTCGTCCCTGAACAACAGAGGCATCTAAAACAATTCATGGAAGGAAAATATTTCATTGTAGCCAAACTCTCTAAAGAGGTAAATGAAGAGGATTCGTCTATAAATAAATTAGGTGTACATAACTTTAGATACCCTGTACAAAATCCCCCTTTTTATAATTTTGGAAAGATTATGGATAAGATCTCCCATTGTTGCCTCATTGATGGTGATTTGGGCCCAAGTGTGATGTCAAAGATTATTATGGAAGAGCTAGGCTTGTCTTGTACAAATTAAAACGTGAGGGGCATGCTCTCTTATAATAGTCTACAACAAACGACCATAGGAAAGATTAAAGATGTGACTTTACTTTTGTGTGCACACCCTGAGATAAGGATGACCCTTAGTATTTAGGTAATTGATATGCCAGTAAGAAATTACTCAATAATATTAGGAAGAGATTGGCAAGCTTTGATGGGTGGATACCTCTCACTTGATGGGACACACTTATTCGTTCCCCAAAATGATAAAAACATTATAGTCCTTAGAGAGGGAAGGATTTCACCTTACATAGAAAGTGTCCCACAACCTAATGTGAACTATATCGAAGAGGTACTAGGGGTGTATTCCATCTTTGTTAAGGAGGATAACATTCCCTTGGAACAAATTGATCTGGATGATGGTATGTGGCACATGCACTTTGATGGTTCATGCTCTAATGAAGGTAACAGAGCTGGCATTATCTTGATTTCTCCTGTAGGAAAAATCCATAAATTTTCTTATAGGTTGGAGTTTTCTTGCATGAACAATGTCACTAAATCCGAAGATTTATTATTAGGCATTGAAAATGCCTATAATATTGGTTGTAGTCATGTTTCATTTTTTGGGGATTCTGAGCGTGTTGTGAACCTTGTACGTAAGATTTACTCCCCAAGCAACAAGTTGATGAAATGATACACCCAAACTGTTTGGGCACTTATCTTGAATCTATTAGCTTTCAACATCACTCATATTAAGAGGGAATTGAACTCAATGGCTGATTGGTTATCTATTTCTATAGCCTCTCCTAATCGACAACTTCTACCACATAGACATGATTGCACTTTCCAATCTATATATTGTCCACATATCCTTGACAATATAGAATATTTGTAGGTATTCCATAGCAATGAGAGAATATTTTCTTTCATTCAAAATGAACCCTATAATCCCAAGGAAATCATATCCATAGAAGATAACAAGATTCCTAAAGGCTGGAATCCTCTAGAGAGTTTGTTTTCATCTAGTGATGTAGGAAATAAAGAGAAACAAAAAGAAGAGGAGTCGAAAAGGAAGGTGGTTGAAACCATCTCCTTGAACATTGGGACACCTAAATCTCCAAAGAATGTTAAAATGGGTGCCCAATGTTCCGATGAAGAGAAAATGAAGTTTGCCAAGCTACTTGGTGAATTTCAATATTTTTTTTCTTGGTCTTATGAGGATCTTTGTGGTTTTGATCCTGGTCTCATTTAGCATGCCATTCCCATCAATGAAGGCATTAAACCAGTTAGGAAAAAACAAAGACCTATCAACCCTACACTGGAATCAACTATTAGAAAGGATTTGGAAAAACTCGTGAAGGTTGGAATCATCTTTCTGGTCAAGTATTATGAATGTGTTTCCAATTTGGTTCAAGTTCAGAAAACAATTGGTCATATCAAATTATGCATTTATTTTCGCGCATTAAATTGGGCTAGTATAAAAGATCACTTTCCTCTCCCTAACATGGAAATTATTTTGCAGCAAGTTGCAGGGTCACAAATGATGTCCTTACTTGACGGTTTTTCTGGTTACAATCAAATCAAGGTAAAAAGGGCAGATAAATATAAAACCACCTTTATTAATCGTTGGGGTACCTTTGCTTATGAGCATATGCCTTTTTTCTTATCTAATGCAGGTGCCACTTTTCAAAGAGCTATGAAAATATATTTTGACGATTTGATCGATAAGATCATTCAAATCTATCTTGACGACTTAACGGTGTACTCTAAAATCTGATCAAATCATTTTGGTCATCTAAAAAGAGTTCTCATGCGATGTAGGAAATTTGGCATCTCTCTAAATCCTTCTAAGTCCATTTTCGACGTTACCGAGGGAAAGATCCTTGGAAACATTGTCTCTGATTTAGGAATAAGCATTGATCTCGAGAGGATTGTTGCCATCCTTAATCTTCCTGCTCCCACTTCCAAGAAGGAGGTTCAATATTTTATGGGGGTTATTAACTTCGTCTATAGGCTTGTTCCAGATTTTCCAGTGATGGTCAAACCAAATCATAATATTCTTACGCAATATCATTCTTTTTCTTGGACAGATGATGTCGAAAATGATTTTGTAGGAATCAATAAATCAATCAGTTTCGCACCGGTTTTGGCAAAGCCGAATTTTGAGAAGGAATTCACGATATATACTAATGCCACTAAGGAAGCAATTTATGCTATCCTCATGCAAAATGATGACTAAGGTAATGAAAAACTAGTGTCTTAAATGAGTCAAAGTTTGTCTGGTGATGAATTTAAATATTCTTTTATTGAGAAACATGCTTTCGCTCTTGTTAAAGCTGTTGAAAAGTTCCACCATTTCATCTTAGGTAAGCATACGTTGGTAAAATTCCCTTTACCTGTTGTCAAGTTTTTTCTCTCACAGACTTATCTTTCAAGGAAGCTTGCACATTGGCTCACCAAGATCCAGGAGCATGATTTGAATATCATGACTTCTACCACTATCAAGGGACGTGACTTATCCCTTCACTTATCTCAGCATGTTGAGAACAGTGAAGAAATTGATGAACATGATAGCTCCATGTCAGCGCTTTTTTACATTGATAACCAGATCCTTCATGTTTCTAAACATGCTTGGTATAATAATTTATTTTACTACTTACAAAACCAATGATGTCTAGACAACTTAGACACTCATCAAAGGAGAAGACTTCATCTTGAGTCCGCAAGATACGTTATAGGAGACTTCTTGTTTCGAAGATATTTTGATGGTGTATTGCTTCACTATGTAAACGATGAAGACACACATAAACTATTGTAAGAAACTCATGGCTCTTCAAATTTTTTCAATCATGTAGGAGGTCATTTTCTGCTAAAACCACTGCTTTCAATATTATTATAAAAGGATACTATTGGCCTTCAATATTTCATGACTCTTATGTTTTTTCGAGATCTTGTGACAAGTGCCAAAAATTTGTTGGGAAAGAATGCCTTTCATCCTTGCCATTACAACCTGTCCTCCCAGAGTTTCCCTTTTCAAAGTGGGGATTGGATTTCATTGGTCCTATTAATCCTCCATCTTTAGCAAGACAATTTTTTATTTTGACAGCCACTGACTATTTTAAAAAATGGGTTGAAGTTGTCCCACTCAAGCATTCAACGGATGATCAGGTAATTGTTTTCCTTGAAAATTATATCTTTTCCAGATTTGGTCTTCCATTGGAAATTATTACAGACAATGGTCCCGCTTTCATTTATGCTAAGCTGACTCAATTTTTAGCTAAGTTGGGGGTTAAACATTTCACATCATCAGCTTATTATCCCCAAGGGAAAGGGCAGGTTGAGTCTACCAACAAAAATCTGGTGAGAATCGCCAAAAGGCTCATCGAAGATAAGCCTCATCAATGGTACACTCTCCTCACTTATGCCCTTTTGGAAGATCGAACTACAACCAAGGTAAGCACTAGTTGCACCCCTTTCCAACTTGTTTATGGTCAAGAAGACCTCCTGCCTACTGAGCTGGAATTTTCTTCCTTAAGGTTGATGCTACAGATCGAAGAATTAAATTCTTCTAATGTTTCACAAAGGATAAATGCACTCCTAGCTTTGGAAGAGAAAATGATGTTTTCCTTGGATAATATAAAAAGGAGACAGCATATTGTTAGGAAGTATTTCAACAAGAGTGTCAAGACTGTCAAATTTAGAGTCAATAAAAAAGTATTGTTGTGAGATTCAACTCACGTTGATAGGGGAAGACATTCAAAGTTTCAAAAACTATGGCTGGGTCCTTTCAAAATCGCTTTTGTCCTCGGTACTAACTCTTACATTCTAAAAGATTCACAGGAGCGATTATTCTCTTACAACACTAACGGTTCTTACTTGAAACATTGCATGGAACCAACTTGAAATTTTGTAACGTTGTTTGGATTTTCTGTATATTAGTAGTTTAGTTTTTCTTTCATCTTCCCATTGTTTTTCATTTCTTATTTTGATTTCTATTGTTTTAAATTTTGCAATTTTAATTATGTCATGATTTTTATTGTTTTTTCATCTTTTAATTGATTTTGGTCAAGAATAAGATGTTGGATCATCTCTTCCACAATAAAAATCCTGCAAGATATTGTTAGTCAATAAAAATCAAGCTTACACAACTGTTACGATGTTCCCCATGAAAGCACTTGAATTTGTTATCTACTTTCACTATTGTCTTATAAAGAAATTGGTTATCTCTCGCTTCTTCTTTCCAAATATTCATCCATTTGAGAATTTAAAAGAGCAAGTCCATTAAATTTTCTCCTTGAAGTAAAGAGTAGGTTCCGGTTGAATGATTATGCATACAGGGATAAAACCCCTCATACTTAACATTTTTCATGAGTTATTCCCAAATTCCCAGTCATGTTTCCATTAAATCCGCTCACTTCCCCCTATTGCATAATCTTCCTGGTTATATCTTCTTGACCTATTGTTCTTGGTCTATGAAACCATGTGTTCTGAATTCTAAATCTATTGAAAACAAATTTCCCTTTGGAATCGCTAGTTTGTTGATGATAAAAAACACGACAAGGATTTCTCTCGCAAAGTGTTGCTAAAGCTTATTATTTATAAGCTAATGATATATAATACTAGTAGGTGGGACCCCTTGTAGATTAGAGGATCAGGTTCTTATTTGATATTTATTCTATTGTTCGACACTACTTACATGGTTCTACATGATTGATGATGAAATCTTGGTTTTATTTGTGACATAATGACAGAGGGATAATGCATGCTATGTGTGGGTTTTATTACTCTAAACTCTGAATTCCATGTCATGATGTCTTATGTCAACTTTTATTACAATGATATTGGTGCTATGATTTGTTTCATGTTACACCTACACAAGACACATTTTAGTCATAACAAAAGATAAGAGAAATATGGAATAAATCTAAGAAAGGAAACTATGCTAAACTATGCTACACTATATGCATTTGAAATTTAAAAGGGTTGATGTTAGTCCTAATTAGCAATGTTAGTGGCTATACAATTTTATTTAGTTATATGAAGGCGCATTTGATATAAATTACGGTATGTTCGACAATGGTTAATGTGATATCAGGTGGCGCATTTGGAAAACAATGGATATTAGTTTCGATGCAATGGATTAATGGAATGGGTTAATGTTGGTTGGCTAGTGTGTACTACATAATTGAATGAGGAGAGGATGGAAGCGACATGCATTTACTGCACGTCACTCCATACTTTCCCCATTGTCCATCACCCTATCTTGGATATTGTTCAATTGTTTTTCGCTGTGGTTAAGGTCCAATATTCAGGCGAGGAAGGAACTGCTCAACCAAGGTCACATTTTTAAGGCTATTTGGTTACATGTATGTTTTTTTTTCCATCCATGAACTCACTCTTTTTATGAAAAAAATGTTGGCTCGATGATGTATTGGTATATTCTTTTCTTAAGGCTGGAAACTATGTAAAATCATGGTGTTTCTCTAGAATAGTTGTTTGTGTTTTATTCATTGCAAATGGAAAATTTGATGATTGAAGTCACAATTTCATTGGTTATTCTGTGTGGTGGAATCCATAAAGGATCTATGTTTCTTTTATGGGTTTTGTTGAGGATTTCATTCCATATGGACTTGTTGGTCGTCTCCTCACAATTTTGTAAACATACCTGGTCGTATTTGGTGTTATGGGGTTGTTGTGTTTGATTGTGAACCACCTTGGGTCACTGCATATCGTTCTCCACCTAGTCATGGGATCATTTTATGTTACTGGTATCTGCAGAGTTGGTTATGGTGGCTATTACCCAAGAGGGTTCATTTAGGGTTGGTTTTTATTACCTGAGCTCTACATTTATATCATCATTATTTGGTTTTTTGGGGAAAACCACGAGGGTTATGCCCTGCATGTTCTCAGTGTGAATTTTCCTGAGCCTCTTCTCCTCTCTTCATAGTCTCTCCTACCTGGTGTGAATTTTCTCCCTAACTTGTAAGCTAATGGTTATGTAGCATTTGTTTCCACCTTGTTGTATCGAAGGGTTCTCACCTGCTATTGGTATGGTCGACTCCAGCCTCCCTTTGTTGGCTCCACTGAGCGAACCCTTGATTATTCAGAGCCCACCCTTGATTATTCAAATATTAATTTATATAAATGAACCAATTACACCCTTTTGAGTATTTTGTGACTATTATGAGTTGGTGTTACACATCAAAATTACTCATGGCTTATTGTCATCATTACAAGTGTCACATTTTAGCTATAAGTGTCGCAAGTGTCACCGACATCATACAGTCATCTTGCCTATGTCATGTCTCAAATGACATCACAAGGAAACTTCAAAAACACCCTCAAATACTGGTTTAAGAAGGAGAAATCATATGACAAAGAGTACAAATTGTTTACCAAGAAAAAGACCACTCAAAAGTCATTTTTGAAGGTCGGTGCTCCCCTACCCATTGTCAAGGAGTTCCAACGCTCCCTACCCTCTTTTGGGGGAGCATTGCAAAACTCTGTGTCCCATTCTGAGGGAGCGTTGGGCTGTTTGAGGAAATCTTGGGCTGTTGAGGAAAATCAGGGAAGAATCCCCCTCATCTCTGGAGTTAGTTGGATTTGAATCTAAGTTCAAGGATGGATCTTAGGGAGGATCCACAACTGATGGAGAAATATCCTCAACCTATCTCAAGAATCTCTAAGGTGGTTATGCCTCTCCAAGCCTATATAAGGAGGCATCTTCATGGTGAAAAGGGAGGACATTGAAGGCATCAAGCTTATGATCTCATAAGAGAGATAATCATTTAAGCTAGGTCATTGTTTGTGGATCATTTTAGGAAGGGGTTGGAAAATGAGAGCTCGGTGAGGTTGTTGCATCTACATCAAAGGTCTGTAAGTATTTCTATCAAGTTCCCATTAATACATGTGCTTGGCCTATTTCCTTCAAGATTGTGTATTCCTACATGAACTTTTCTTTAATGGATAGATCTAATTTCATACTAATCGTAGTATAATAGGATGCATGCTTTCTCTTTGATTGGATTGTAGGACCTGTTGAAGAAATTGTGAATTGGAGCTCAACTTGGAACTGGGCGAGGACAAACATCGTAAAAAGGTACATCTTCCTCTTCTCTATAAATTAGTTTAGTTAGGTTTGAAGGGATGTCAGTGACCAAAGTTAGCACCTTTCTGTCTTGATCTTAGAGATTTAGGGTTCAAGGGGGAATCCACATGTCCGCGGGGGGTATTTTCCTGTAACAGAAATTTGCGACCATACTAGGGAACGAAGCTTTTAGTTTTGGTTTCCTTCCTTGGTCTTGTTTTTGGAATTTTCTCACCTTTAGATCTTATTCATGTTGTGTATTTGATTCTTAGAAGTGTTTTTGGCTCTTGGATTCATTCCATACATAGTCAATTTCTGGATTTCTTGAGTTTTTTTTAAGTTCTGGGCAATATTTTGTTCTTCTGAGAGCCCAACACTCCCCTGCCTCTACCACTAGAGCGCTGACACTCCCTTGCAGGCTCCCACAGAGCGTTGCAACACTCTGGTACCCTTGACACTAGAGCACTGGCCTTTTTCTTCTAAAAACCTTTTTGGGAGTTGATCTCTGAGTCTAGTTTTTTCTTTTTCATATGCTTAGGGCTATTACCATCTTAGTGTGTCCTTTTTTTTGGCCTCCAACATTTTGGTTTCTAAGAATTGATGATGTTTTATTTGGATTTTTTACGTCTTTCTTCCTTACTTCGAGTCACTCTTTTTCCCTGCGATTTGGAGTCGACCCACTGCATTTTCACTTATCTGATTCAATGAAAGTTGTTGTAATGGAATTCAGAGATCTGTGCACCATTCCATTTGATCTTTGAGGTCATTTTTTCAGGCATTTTCTTATGTTTTGAGTTTTTTGTTCTTCTTTTTGCAAATTTAGTTGTCTTTATGTTTCTTGTTTGATCACAACGAGAGTGTGTTTTTGTTTATGTGAAGTTGGCTTCCAATTGCTTAAATCTCACATATCTTGAAGTATGAATTACATAGGAAGATTTACATCAAACTGATTATCAGTCACATTTAAAACAAAAGGGTATATTTTTATGATTGGTTTTTGGATATTAGAATGAATTTATGAATATTTTAGCATCATATTGGATTCTTTATTGAGAAACAGTTGCATGAGGTTTATTGCATCTTAGTGTTTGAGGTTTATTGTGAGAGGGAGAGCAAATCCAATTTTCGTATAAGCTTTATGGGATCCCCCTCTCACATAGGGGTTACACACGAGGTTGTGTTCAAGAGAGTTACGGAGATTATCCTTATGTGGTTCAACCATTCATAGTAGTCAGATCATATATTGGGGGTTCTTCTTCAGGCTCAACTATCTTCAGTTGGTATCGGTGCTTCATGAATTCTGAATCCTTTCAGGGTCCTATGGAGTTCTACCAGTCCACTTTTCCTCAGTTCTCTCGAAGGATTTTGGACTTGTTATCCTACCCATACGTTCATATTGGACTATTGAATGTACTCACCCAAGGGCTGACTTCGAGTTGGTGTCCTTAGTAGCCATAATATTTAGGGTCTTTACATGAGGTGAAAATGAAGGGAAGTCTTCATTGTACATGGAACAAATGGTGGTCAAACTCACTTGGGCTCCTTGGAGGGTAAATCCACAATTACTGTGTGGAAGGTTGCACCAAGGCGTAAGTCCGTTAAGCAGGTCGCCATCGTAATTGTTCCACCCACTCATATCCTAGCCCCTCCTTGACTTGGTTACATGATGTTGGATTTCATCGCCAACTAGTACGGCCATCGAGAGAAGGTTTTGATTCCTAGATTCTATTAGTGTATGTTGTTTCTTTTCGTTAGTTGGCCATAGATTTTTTCTGTAAAGTATTTGGTTCGAGCAATATTCCTCCATGTCGTTCACGCAGAATGTAAGGACTACCCCCAAAGATCCCAAGGGTTACCAACCTTTTCCTACTAATCTACCGGAGGGATCTCCTCAACAGAGTGATGTTCAGGACACCGCCACTTCACAAGTGGAAAGAACTGACTCTTTAGAACATTTCTGAATTTTCGATTCTCTAGAGTCTTTTCGACTTCCTCACGGTTACGAGAGATGTATTCTCTGACTAAATTCATCCGAATAACTTGTTGTTGATACTTTTGGAATACCGACCGGACCCCTCACAAGCCCTGAAGGTGAGAATCCCTTTTGGACTACTGACATATTTAGAAACCCACCTCTCACAGTGCGGGATCTTTTCAGCTCAGGGGTAGGTTCTGATATACCTGTTGTATCCCAACTGCCTGAAATGTCTGCTACTTAAATGATACCATTAGATCACTTTTTTGGTACAACCAACAGTGCCACCATCATGTCAACCACACACTCTGTTGGTCCTTGCTCGACCATTTCTCTCCAGATGGCCCATTCCACTATGGTCCCACATGTTGCTACAATCCCCATCGGAAATGTGATACCATCCCAGGCTCCAATTGGAACACCACTTAGACCAAATCCGTTAATTCCACTTGGGTACAGAGCTATAAATCCTTCCATTACCAACACTACCCAGGTTACACCTGGAAGTTATATACCTACACCTTTATTTGGAGGAGCTGGTCTTGGTGTTTCTAATCCGATTGGAGCCTCTGGTCATTCATTCAATTGTGGTTTCCAGATCCCTCTAGGAACTCAACCTCATGCTAGGGGGACACCTCCATTTGGGAGTCAAAATCAAATGGGGACACAATCTCAGCTTGGGGGGCAATCTCAAACTGGATTCCATAACCCGTTGTATGGATAGAATGTGACACAAAATCCTTGTCACATTCCTTTTTCCAGGAAATCTTCTATTTCCTAGGGGGAAAAATCCTTAAGGACAACAACAAACTTATCCTCATCATGGAAAAAATATTTATCCCCCTTATGGGAAAACCCATAAATCAACTTATAATCCTCATAACCCATCAGGTTATCCTCCATTTTCACATGTTTCTCAACCATCATCGAATCCTGTTTATTCTGGTCAGCAACAACCGTATGTGGGAGGACCTACTGGATATAATTATCTACCTAACCCAGTTTACGGCCCTACTGGTGTCCCTATGCCACACCAATATCGTCCTCAGGTTAACCAAAAAATGTCATTTCTCATGACTCTGGATCTCCCAGACTTGTCTCAGTTAACCAATGATACTATATTGCATTATCCCTTTTGGCTAGTGATCCTTGTTAAATTACCTCCCGATATTCCAAAATTTGACAGTAAACCTAGAGAAGACTCGAACAATCATGTGATGACTTTCCATTTATGGTGTTCATAGAACTCCTTAATGGACGATTCTATACGTTTATGTCTTTTTCAGTGAACACTTATGGGCTCAGCAGCCAAGTGGTATATTGAACTTCCACATGGTTCTTTCCAAGATTTCAACTCCCTTACCATGTCCTTTATCATGCACTTTCAACTACCCATTCAATATGAGACAGGTACCGAACTCTTGACCTCCCTTCATTAGACTAACTCCATACATATCTCTGATCCTATTCACGAATGGAGACGACCACGAAGGTTGATCAAAGAAATCATTCCTGACAAGTTATTAGCGGAATGGTTTACTAAATCACTATTACCCCTGATTGCTCATGATGTCACCATGGGTGGTGTAGTCACTAAGGAAGAGGCCATTGCTCAAGATCAGTACTTAGATTTGGTCTATTCACAATCCGGTACTTTGTATGGTTTAATCCCAAATTCTACCCATGCAACTACCGATCCATCTAAACCATCATCTATGTCACATGCGGATGGAGTTATCGGCTCCGTCAAAACCCAATATTCTTCCCAGTCAGCTGGAACGGTAAATCGATTTGCTTCGCCACCCATTCCCAGTTCGACCTCACTCTCCTCCACCTCTCCCCAAACTCAAATCTTTGAGGTGAATGCAGTTCACTCTTCCCCTTCACAACAATCTGGAGGTAAGAAGAAGACAAAGAACAAACCCAAGAAGAATAATAATAACGTATAACCCAAAGCTCAAAACCCACCACCTGCTACCGAAAAACAACCACAACGGAAGCTGAAATTTCCATGTCTTATTTGTGGTGATGATCACTACACTCGAGACTGTCCACATCATGATGAAGTGGAAAAACATTTTAAGGGGAATTCCCAACCCGTCATGCTTACTTAGCCTTTTCCTTGGCAACAATATATGGTTTCTCAAACCCCCTCTCTAGGGGGTAGTCCCATCCACCCTTCTAATGATGAAGCCTTGACAAGTGTCCATATCTATATTTTTAAAGGGATCTATTTAACCACCCGCTCTATGACCTACAACATGCCAGCTAAACTTGACAAAGGAGATGTCACTAACGGTACTTTACCGGATCCATCACCATCCTCCATTAGTACTCCATCTGTTAGTCCTCCATCTAGATCACTTCATATAGAGAAGCCTATGTTTGATTCTATATTACACCCTCCCAAGAGTACTATTTGTAAATATACTTTTAATCCTTGTTCACGTGTCGCCCAGAACTACACATTGTTGAAGATTTGGCTCAAGAACCATGTGCTATGTCTGCATTATAAGTTCTACAACACTGCCCAAGTCAACGTAGAAAACTCTTGGCTGCTATTGACGCTTTTGATCCAGATTCATCCAGCAATATCACGTTTAACCTAGACAATTTTAAGTCTCAACTCTCTCACCAACTTGCTTTCCAAATTGATGTTGTTGTTCACAATCAGCAAATTCACCGCAGTATCTTGGATGAGGGAGACTCTACTTGTGTCATGTCTTTAGTGTGTTGGAAAGGCTTAAAATCACCCACACTTAACAAATCCCCCACGATGTTGCACGCATTTGATGGGCGAGGTTTTCATCCTCATAGACTTTTGCAGTCCCTATCTATCCAGTTGGGAAGCAAAACCGTCTTTGTTGACGTCGAGGTGGTCTATGGTCCCCTTGATTACAACTTGTTACTAAGAAGAAGTTGGTTTTATGTTATGAATGTTTTCACTTCATCGATGTTTCGATGTGTACAATTTCTTCATTAGGGAAAAATTGTCACTATCGATCAATTAGATTTATGTACACCCGACGCTCACGCTCCCTCTATCAACAATATTCCTTTCTTGGGAGATCAAAAGATCACATATAAAAGTGTTGGTGTAGGCTTGTTAAAATATTCCACCCTTATGGGCACCTTCCCTGCACCAATCCCTCCTACCACGCATCATATTTCCACAGTCAATATGATTTTGAATACGACTTATCAGTATTTGGAATCATCTGATCCCTAGATTATACCTAGTCTTCTAGAGTTCGATGTACTATGTGACACCATGCCACTTAGTCCAGTCGAGGCTTCATACATTTATATTCAATAAACCTCTCCTTCCTCGGATAACCAACATCTCTTGGCACCCGACACCTACTAGATGCCATCTTGGTTGAAGTCCTTGACGTCTGCCTTTGACTACATTTCTCAAATATTTTCGTTCAACAAATCTGTTATGGACATTATTAGCATTGATGACGTACCTTGGGATGTTAACCATCATCGATCCTACTTTCTTCTACCTCTTAAAGAAATACAAGAAGATATACACTCTATCCTCCCCCCTCCCCGATGTTGTCAAATTTCCACAATCACCCATACTTACAAAAGATACTATTTCTAAGGGGAATTTAGGCAACATTACCTCTACGGTCATTATTGACATTTCGATCAAGGAAGGTGTCATGGAAAATATTAATCTTGGTTCTAATTTTTCGCTCGAGGAAGTGGTTTCTTATACCGCTTTATTTAAATAATTTTGTGATGTCTTCTCTTGGAGCTACGAAGAAATTCCAGGGATCAATCCTTCGATCGTTGTGCATGATATTAAAATTTACCCAGGTGTAAAACTTGTTCAATAGAAAATCCGCCCGATCCATCCTAAGAAGACCACGACTATCAAGGCAGAAGTTGAGAAATTATTGAAATTTGGCTTCATCTATATTATCCCTTTGACGGAATGGGTTTCAAATATTGTTTCGGTCACTAAGAAGCAAGGGACCATTCATGTCTGCGTTGATTATAGGGACCTCAATAAAGCTTGTCTAAAAGACAATTACCCTATGCCCTTCATTGACCAGATCATTGATAATTGTGCAGGTAGTGTGATTTTCTCTTTCATGGATGGTTTCTCAGGGTACAACCAGATTGGCATTTTACCTATTGATCAGCATAAGACAACCTTCGTCTTCCCGTGGAGAAATTTCACCTATAGGAAACTACCCTTTGGCCTAAAAAACGATGGTGCTACATTCCAGCGGGCCATGTCATATTCTTTCCACGATATCAAACATTGTGGAACCTTACCTCGATGATTTATCTATCCATTCATCTAACTGATCAGACCATTTTGGTCATCTATGGGTTATTTTTCTTCGATGACGGTTCTACCGCATTCGATTGAACCCACACAAATGTATCTTTACTGTCGAATCAGGTTGACTCCTCGGCTTCATTGTTTCCAAGGACGGGATTCGAGTGGATCCCTTAAAAATTAAGGCTATCCTTGCTTTACCTCCACCTAATAATTTGACACAACTCCAAAGTTTGCAGGGGAAAGCGAACTTCCTTTTCCTTTCATTTGTAACTACGCTGAGATTACCAAAGGATTTATGCGATTGTTGCAAAAATACACTCCTTTCATTTGGGATGACACTCCTCAATGATATTTTCCTTCTCTTAAGCATGCATTGACCAATGCACCTATGTTGCATCCTCCAAATTATACAAAGGACTATATCCTTTACTTAGAAGCCTCTACTTCCACTATTTCTATGGTGTTAGTTCAAGAGGACCCTAATGGTGAAGAACATGTGATATTTTTGAGAAAAATTCTATCTGTTCCAGAGCTACGATATTCACCTGTTGAGAAGTTGGTTCTGGAAGCCGTCATGGTTGTCCAGATATTTTGTCATTACATTTTTCTATGAACCACCACAGTTATCACAGACTCTAACCCCATGTATCACATTCTAACATGTCAATTTCTTGGGGGAAAATATTCCAAATGGATCATCTGTTACGAGGGAAAAAATTTCTATGGTCAGGGTAAACCACAACAAATAGGTATGACTGCAGAAATCTACTCAATTCCAACATATGCTATATAAACCAATGTGCAAGAGAGATAAGAAAGAATCCTACCTCATCCCTACATTTGATGATGTTCCACTGTTGAGTACTTTGACCCAAATCTTTTTACCTGCAACAAGTTCTCAACAAACAAGCAAAGTAAGTATATAGTGATAATGTAAAGGGGTTAGCACATTAGATAGCATAATCCATTAATACACATTACAAACATGCCCATGTATAATAATCATATATTTTCACAATACCAATTGGATGAGAAAGGAGTATTTCTATTAATTATAATCAACAGAAGTGAAAACATTACAAACTTCTGTGTCAGCACGGTTCGAAACCAAGAAACCAAGTTCCTTCCAACTAGGCCTCCACCACTTCAATCCTCCACCAAAGGCAAGCTCATAGAAAACAGACAATGAGGTTCTCTCAAAAATAGGGAAAGATCTTGGGGTTTGAACACTATGTTTAGACTTGAGGGACAAAGGGATGCAGACTCAATATGAAGTGATTTCTCCAGAGTAACTTTCCTCTCAAAAGTGAATTTTTTCTCCTCTTTTCCATAGCTCGGAATTGTTCTCTTATAGCCTTCAAAATGCAACTGAAGGGCCGATTCAGAACATTTCCATTATATGGAAGGCCAAGGATCATAGATCTATTGTCGTGACATGAAAACCCAATTTCATTTTTGTATTTTCTAGCACAAATCCCGATGTACATAAGATGTAGTGGAGTAGCCTGCATATACGCATGTTGTATAGTAGATAGGGTGCGTATATGTGGAAAACTATGTATTTTAGCTCTCGATTCATCAAAAAAGGATGACAATTCTGCATAAGGAAATGGGAAAAGGCCCTCTATGCAAGATAGCAATATTGAGGCAAAACTTGCTATAACAGATTCCCCCTAATGTGTGAGATCAGAGGAGTATCTGCGATGGTCAAAATACATTATAAATAACCCATAACTGGAGTGGTATAAACCCAACTGGAAATACTAGTTGCTCATTACATTCTGTTTTGAATTTACATACATGGATGCCAATAGAATAAAATGCATATCCATGTGGAAAATATACCAAATAAGTGTCTGTGGCCATGAATAGGAAAATACAAATGCGGTTATATGCCAAAAGTTGTCATAATTGTGAACAAGGCCCAATAAATCAATCTGAAGATGTTTGTATACAATGGAGTATAATTTGATGTCCCATGATTACTGAAGCCAAATAGGTGTTGGTCCAATGACAAGGAAGCAAGAGCTCAGGAAAGCTGTAGACACATAGTGAGTCTTCAAGTCTTCTACACATCCACCAAAGGTGAAAGTATACATCATGTGAATAAAGGAGTTGAGTTCGAACACAATGAAACGTCATTTTATTACCGATCATTGAGGTATATCATTAACAAACACGAGACAACGTACCAATAATGAAAGTAGGTATCAAGGCACCGAGCACATTCCTACAAGTGTGAATAAATGAGTCGATGTCGAACACCTGAGGAATCCATTGATCATGAGACATTGATGTATTCCCATCTGTCAATGATGAGAGAGTCTACCACTAATGACTACAAGCCTCAAGGTACTCATAGAACTCTAGGTCCCATATCCATAATAAATGAGTTGAAGTCGATAGAAAGAGACCCACTGAAAGGAGAGAATTAAGACATCTCTCATCAGTTAGCATGAGGAACAAAGCAGGAGCTTCATAATTTGGTGGAGATCGAATGAAGAACATGTTCACGAACCAACGACCCTATGCATCTTTCGCGTGTGCCAAATGAAAGCGGTACATGAAAAAGACCCTATGAATAGCAGCCAATGATTAAAATTGTTGACAAAGGTGAGGAAAGCACCAATAAGGCTAATGGCATCCAAGACACTGCACGAATCCCAAAGTGTGAATAGATGTCTTGCTATCAAACACAAGGGAAACCACCCAGTCAACGACCAATGATGAAATGTCGACTATTAGGTTCAAGGTGACCTACCAATGATGAAAGTAGGCCCAAGGTGCATGATAAGACCATAGTATCATGCGATTATGAGACATGCGATTGAGGGTATGGCCGACATGCAAAGTCAAGATTTCTGAGGAATGGCCAACACAGGTTGATAAAGTTCCTTTTAACAAGAGCATGAGACATGCGGTGGACTCTGGAAGTATAGACTCAATTATGTAACTATTAGATGTAGGAGGCATAAATAATGTTCTCTATAGGGACTAGAAGAGTAACCAGTCGGTAGAGAAAAACTCTATAATGAGATCAGCTTCCTAAGGCCATGCTAAATCCAAAATTATGATGAAACAGGGACTCAATAACTTTGTGCTTTGTTCAAAGGCAACACAACTACTTCCAAATATAATATAGTACTCCCTTCCCACCCGTATTTTTTTGTTTTTTCATAACAAATGAATGCTATGATATAGAGGAGGAAATGAGTGTCACAAGTAAGCAATACTATTTCCAGCAGTGGAACGTACCTATGCTCAATGCAAGAAATGTATGCGGGAGATGGACACTCGGTGTGATGTTCCCTCTAAGGTATAGGGTGTCAAATTACGAAGGATATAAACAAGGCTCTGCTTGGTTGAGGATACAAAATCTTCTTAGGCAACGGTTTATAATGCAAAGAAAGAAACTACTAAAGGCTCAATATTGCAAGCGAGGGCATGAGATGCAATCACAACTTAACGCCAAAAATGTCATTTTTTATGTCTTTTAGTCTACTTGGTGTGAAAAAGGGATAAACTTGTGCCAAATAGACATCTTTTCAAATCCAATTTATGAGTGTGAAAAAGACAAGTTCACTCAGCGATCTTTTCTCTTTTTGGTAACGAGTCAGAAAAGATATTAACTAAGACTCATGATCTTTCAAATCCAATCTAACGAGTGTGAAAGGGACAAATCACTTGGCAATATTTTCTCTTTTTGAAAAGGAGTCTGAAAAGAGATTAACTAAGACTCACGACCTTTCAAGTCTAATTTAACGAGTGTGAAAGGGAAAAATCACTCGACAATATTTTCACTTTTTGAACGAGTTGGAAAAGAGATTAACTCGAACTTTTTAGGATATTCTAGGCGGCAAGTCACGGGGGAGGCCAAGGCTCCCGTACGGACCTTCTATGGAATGTCAATATCTTACGAAGAACTGACACAAGATTGGGAACACCCAAAGATCTTCAAGTCGATGAGGAAAAAGTGATAACAGAGGTTATCATCTCCGTAATATATCGGATAATGTATCTTCCTAGAAAAGACATAGGCAGAGGCATTGGATACCCCACAATACCATCCCAATCAAAGGGAACCTCTTCAAGACTTGGAGGGAGAGACCTAGGGAAGAGTAAAACTCTCTCTTATTCTGAATGTTAAGTAATAGAAATGCTAAGGACATGGCATATAAGGTATAGAACCAAAACCAGAAGAGCGGGATCGACCAAAAATTGCATTGGCGCGACCGCTTCCTTAGACTTGTCACTCTCCAAGAGAAGAGTTGGGTTGATCGAATATTTCATATATACGACCACTTCCTCAACCATGGGTTGAATAGGATGTGAGACAACAAGGTCAAGTGGTGCATCACCCCAAAAAATAGGAGTGTTGTCAGTCGAAGATTGCATCGACGTGACCATTGGTTGAAAAATATGTGAGACAACAAGGTCAAGAGATGCATCATCCCTGAACATAGGAGAGGGTTCAGTGGAAGATTGCGTCGACATGACCACAGGTTGAATAGGATGTGAGAGAACAAGTCCAAAGGACACATCAACCCCTAAAGGAGAAGGGGTGTCAGTCAAAGATTGCATTGGCATGGATGTTGTATAAACCAAAGAAGGAATGGAGGGTTGTGAAACCATAGATGCCTCAAAACCTGAAGGGCCTTTAGGTGAGCCCCATGCTTCTGGTATCCCATAAGTAACGGGACACAAACGAGTAAGGCGACTTCCTTTACAAGTACTGCAAAGGAATTTAGGATTACGTCCGAGACAGATAGGCTTCTCAATCATCTGAATTCCCCCAGCATGACTTGCAGTGGCTAGTGACATGCTCCTAGCATGACTTGCAGAGGCTAGTAGTGAATCTCCAACATGAATCGCATAGGTTGGAGATGGATCCCCAAAATGACTAGCGGAGGTTGGTGATGTATGTGCAATGTGACTAGAAGTGACCAGACATGTGCCCCCAGCATGACTTGCAGCGGCTAGTTGCAAGTCTTCAACATGACTCACAGAGGTTGTCGACCAATCTCCAACATTACTAGCAGAGGTTGGTGATGTAATGCCAGTATGACACACAGTGACTGGACTTTTCCCCCCAACATGACTTGTAGCAGCTAGTTGTAGATCTTTGACATGACTATAGGTTGTCGACCAATCTCCAACATGACTAGCATAGGTTGGAGATATAATGCCAGTATGACATTAAGTGACTAGACTCACGATAGTGATGAATAATGGCAATTGAGACCAAGGTCCAAGGTAAGATTGGTTCTAAGAAATTGCAGGCCAAGAAGGATCTTGGTTTACACCCTGTCCCTATCCAGAAGGATAGTATCCTCCTCCATACTAATTCATAGAGGGTTGTAGGGGCATCGAAACTGAGGAATATGCTTGTGAAGAGAAAGCGACATGACAAGGGTTACTTATGTGAGGATATATGTTACCCCCATATAAAGGAACTTCGTGAAGGGGGTTTCCCATACTACCAAAATAACTTCCCCAACATGAAACACCAGAGGACAGATGGAGGTCATCCATGGGAAAAGTGTTCATGGGAACTGACATGGCGGAAGAAGGACAATTGGATGGAGTGTAACAAGTAGAATGATTGCTTAATTGGGCACTTACTTCTCGCATAGTGGATTCGTAGGAAGGAATATTCCAAGCTTCTATTGTAAGAGGTGTTTGAAGGATATGACTCCCACCAAACGAATAGGGATAAGAAGGAGGCATCATGCCCCCAAACCCAAAACTTGTATTCTCATAAGGAGGCGAGATAGAGGATGGCAAGTGCAAAGACATATCAGACATACCATGAGAAAAATGATTAGAGACCCAAGGCATTGACTGATTATCATAATTCTGTATACTATTATAAAAAGAGAATGGATTTTCCCCCATGAACGTCATGGGGGGGGGCTTAGCAGTAAATGAGGGAGTAAAAGGAACTCCACTATCCATGATAAATAGAACTCAATATAAACTCTTAAGTCCAACTAGTAAGCAAATAGAATACCAAAAAGTCAAATGGCCAATATGCATGCAAACAGGCTAAAGTGGTTGAGTGGCCTCCCTCGCTAAAGAAGCTATGTCTCATTCAAGAGGGACCTGAGACTCCCCACTAAAGTTTGGAGGTAACAAAATTAGTTATAGGGGCCCTTTTGGGCTTAACAACCAGTCGATCAGAACCCTCCAGAGAGGTAATCCTCCATAAAGGTTGTGTGTTGTCCGACCCCTATCTGACCCAGGGTACCTGCAAAATAACCCCTGGAAGTAACCTATGAGATACCTAATTCAAGAAACTAATAAACCATTGTATAATCGATGCACATGAGATAAATATTAAGTCTGGATCACCATATGGGCAGGGTAGCAAAACCTGAAACCTTGAAAGTACTGCCTCTCACGGAGGTATGGGCACTAGCAAGATCCCCAAATATGAATAAATCCATAGAAATATCTTTGATTCTAGGTGAGTATCTGGGGGTTATCCCTTCAATTAAATTTGCACAACCTCATGATCAACTCCGATGTGAGCGGAGCCACCTAATCTTACGAATTATACAATGGACTTCTGAACTCCCTGTCTCAGACACATATGTTGATTTAATTTCCTTGGAGAAGTTTACTCACAAAATCCTATTCCAAGGCACTAAATCCTAGACTAGTTTGTGCACCCTAAAACTAAAATCGTGACTAATCAATTTTATTTTAAAGCATAAATTTACTGGTCGTGATTACTCAAAAAGGAATGGAAGTGAAACTCATGATATTATGACTCCGGAAGAAAATAAATATAAATATAATGCAAGGTCTAATTTTGATTTTTTCAATGAATGATATGCGTATACAAAAAAATGCAGTTTTCAATTTCAACCATGCAATTCAGAAGTAAAATGCAATATTTCACTAAATGGACTAAGCTAATGATAAAGATTCAGAAGAAAAAAATGCCAAGCAATGTAAAATGCCTATTTTTGTATTTTCAATATATTAAAAAGAAAATGAATGGACTGAAAACAACCTGATATATAAATTCTACTGTGTATAAATGGAATGACTCAAGCAGAATACCAAGCAGTCGAGCAACAACCCAGAGTTCAAGGACAAATAAAAAATAAAAAATGATGAGAAATACTACACCCAAAAATTCAACTCAAAACAAGTTTCCTGTCAACCCAGATAAGCTCAACAAGCACTACAGAGACCTAAGAAGGCTCAACAATCATCAAATCCCACCAAGAAACCACCAAACCAAGAAACCAAGCAAGGAAATAAGGTGTACGTGATTTTTCAAGGAAACAACTTGTATATACGCAGCTCACAGTGAGACAGAACGCATGTGTACGTGATTGTCAAGGCAATAGGGTGCGTACAAGCTTGAAAACAAGGCTAGGAAAGGGTAAAAGGGCTGAAAACTCAGACCCAAAGTGAACACAATCTGTCAAGAAGTGATACAACAAAAAACGCAAAGGAAAAAGAGAAATGCAAGAAGAAAAACTACTTCAAACTTAGAAAGAAGATCTCTCCCCAGTGGACTCGCCAATTCTGTTACAAGGGAAAAACTCTCTATGGCTAGGGTAAACCACAACAGACAGGTATGACTGCAGAAATCTACTCAATTCCAAATATTCTATATAAACCAATGTGCAAGCGAGATAAGAAATAATCCTACCTCATCCCCACGTTTGATGATGTTCCACTGTTGAGTACTTTGACCCAAAGCTTTGTACCTATAACAAGTTCTCAACAAGCAAGCAGAGCAAGTATAAAGTTATAATATAAAGGGGTTAGCACATTAGATATAATAATCCATTAATAAACATTACAAACATGCCCATGGATAATAATCATATATTTGCACGATACCAATTGGACAAGAAAGGAGTATTTCTATTAATAAATGATCAGCAGAAGCGAAAACATTACAGACTTATGTGACAACACGGTTCAAAACCAAGAAACCAAGTTCCTTCCAATTGGGCCTCCACCACTTCAATCCTCCACCAAAGGAAAGCTTATAGAAAAGAGACAATGAGGTTCTCTCAACAATAGGGAAAGATCTTTGGGGTTGAACACTGTGTTCATACTTGAGGGACAAAGGGATGCAGACTCAATATGAAGTAATTTCTCCAAAGTAACTTTGCTCTCAAAGTTGAATGCTTTCTCCTCTTTTCCATAGCTCGGAATTGTTCTCTTATAGCCTTTAAAATGCAACTGAACGGACAAGTCATAATGTTTCTAGTATATGGAAGGCCAAGGATACAAGATCTCTTGTCATGACATGGAAACCTGACTTCATTTTTGTATTTTCTGGCACAAATCCTGATGGACGTGGGTTGTAGTGGAGCAGCCTGCGTATAGGCATGTTGTATAGTAGATAGGGCACGTATATGTGGAAAAATATGTATTTTATCTCTGGATTCATCAAAAAA
Source organism: Picea engelmannii (assembly GCA_009831015.1). Taxonomy (NCBI): domain Eukaryota; kingdom Viridiplantae; phylum Streptophyta; class Pinopsida; order Pinales; family Pinaceae; genus Picea; species Picea engelmannii. The sequence goes on along the minus strand of ML800379.1, from coordinate 174,162 downwards.
GGATGACAAGTCTGCATAAGGAAATAGAAAAAGGCCCTCTATGCAGGATGGCAATGTTGAGGCAAATATTTCTATAACATCGTCATCCTTCAGGAATTCGATCTCGAGTTTGCTAAGTCCAAAGATAAAACATCCTTGGTGTTTGCAGAGCTTATATATGATCTTCCCCCTGCTGATGAAGATACTGAGCCCAAATATTCTCTCCCCTATGAAACTATATTCCTCATCAGCACGTCCGATCCTTGGTATGGAGATATCCTCCTTTATCTCCAGACCAAACATTTTCAGCCCGATATCTCTCATGAAGAACGTCAACATATTTGTCACCATTCTCGTTGCTACCTTATCATCAGTGACACATTGTATCGCCATGGTATTGACACTATCCTATGATGATGTTTGACTCAAGAAGAGGATGAACACATCCTTAATGATTGTCACCTTGGGACCTGTGGCAGTCATCTTTCTGGGATGGCTACAGCTCAAAACATCTTATGTGCCGGCTACTTTTGGCCCTTTATCTTCAAAGATTGTATCGAGGTCATCAAAAAATGCCCACACTGCCAATGTTTTCACAAAAAGGAATGCACCCACCCTGCTCCATTGCATCCCATTATTTCCATCGACCCCTTTTCCAAATGGGGCATTGATTTCATGCAGTGTAAGCCTACCTCATCCGGGGGCATGGTTATATCATCGTCGTCATTGATTACTTCACAAAAAGGGTTGAGGCTATGCCTACCTTTCTGAATGATGGTCGTACTGCAGCTCTTTTCTTCTTCAACCACATCATCACTCACTTTGTTGTTCCACAAGCCATTGTCAGTGATCATGGTTCACACTTTCAAAACTAGATGATGAGTGAGTTGCATGCCAAGTTGTGTTTTCACCATGATAACTCATCCTCGTACTATCCTCAAGCAAATGGACAAGTTGAAGGCATCAACAAGGTCCTGAAAACCATGATTCAACATGTGGTAGGGGAAAACAATACATCTTGGAATCTACAAATTTTCTTCGCTCTCTGGGCTTACCGTACCTCAGTGAAAAATTCTACTGGATTCACTCCTTTCCAGTTAGTATATGTCATAGAATTTGTTTTGCCAATCGAGTGCAAAATTGCCTCGTTGAAACTCAAAGTAGAACTCTTGACTCACACTTCTGCTGAAGAAAAACACTTCTTACACCTTACCAGGTTGGATGAAACACATCGTGATGCCGCTCTCGTTAACGAGACATATCAAAATTGAATCAAGAATCAATACGACAAATCCATCCATCCTCGTACTTTTGCAGAAGGAGACCTAGTCCTCGTTTATGACCAGGATCAAGATAAGTTAGGGACAGGAAAATTAGAACCTCTGTGGGATGGTCCTTACATTGTGAAACATGTTTTACATAGAGGATCCTACGAGCTAGTTGACTATGATGAAATATCCTTGGGTGAGCCCCGAAACGGGCTTTACCTTAAGAAGTACTATGCATAGGACATCTATCATGCGTTCTTTGTACACTATTGTATTTTTAGTTTGGTGTGTCTTTTTGTCTTGCATGAACGAGTTTTCCTTAGCCTCTTATACTTTGTCTTGTGTTTTCATGCGTAGATGACATCTTCCTTTCTTATCTTTGTCGGGTTTGTGGATGGCGCTATTTGACATACCCAAAACATTGCTTCTGCAGCTTGGGTCATTTACCACTCTGACGAGTTGGTGAGTTCAGGAGGTATTTGCTTAGGATCAGCAACTAACAACATGGAAGAATATCATGTTGTCATCAGACATTTAATCGAAGCCTCCTCCCTAGGTATATCTCGTATGATCATTAACCTAGACTCTCAACTTGTGGTCTGTCAAATTAATCGAATCTACACTATTCGCAATCCTGTCCTATTGCGCCTCCATCTACCAGTTCGTTGTCTTGAAATAATGTTTGATTTTATCGAATACAGACACATACCAAGAGGACTTAGTACAACTTCAGATTCATTAGCTAATTACATCATGGATTGATATCTCACACATAGATGAGTTTTCACAAAGGAAATAAATCATACATCACATGTAAATTAAACGCATCACAAAAAGACATCATTATTTGCAAACATCATTTGGCACCATAAAAACTTGGATATGTATATATATACAACATGACAGAAAATGTTTAATTACATCAAAAAAGTACATATAAGGGAAAAATGTTGGGTCCTCATGCCCATAACATTGTCATACATACTATACAAAAAAAACATCAAAGAGGTCCTAGTCCTCCTGCATCACATTGTGCTCTGAGTAGCACACTACCACACAGGGTACTCATCTCAGTAAGGAGTTAATAGCCTCAGGGACTCCCATTGCATGTCTTTGTAGATGCAAGGGTACCTCCTACCTCCTAAGAGGAAGGACACCCATCATGATACCACGAAGGTTTCTCTCAACCTTCCGAAGACCCCCTGCCACTACCTCATGATCTACTGCTATTTGAGCATCTCCGCGATGCCCTAGTGTCGCTACCTCCGTGGGACGTGTTGCTTCCCTATCTGCACAATAAAATGATGTGTCTGTAAAAAACTCTTCTAAGTACCCCCCAAAAAATAATATAAACTTTAAAATAAAAAAACAATTGACGATATTGTTTTGATTTCTCACCTGATGCATCCTAGTCCATTCTATCTGGAAGAACTAGGTCCATGCTCCCCCAGAAGTCCACTCTGGTGTATGGGAAGTCCTCTATAAAGATCAACTAGCATCTCATCCAAGCAAAGAAGTCTCCTGTAAATCTGAACTCTAACTCCGTTCCCAGCCTCGGAGATAGACTTGTCCAGTGTTCCATATGTGGTTCACCCACCAGTCATACTACAAGTGCAATCTGTGGTTGCATCTGAGGAATGTGTTCTAGGAAGAATGAGACCATAAACGAACCATATCCAAATTGTTTTTTTTGCCCTGTCTGACATCTCAAAATATTCTCCTTCACATTTTGAAGGAATGTTGCACTCTAGTTAAACACATTCATCTCTAAAAACTGCAAACCATAAGCCACATGTGATCTCGAAACCAAGTGCAAGTTGGTACTCCCTGCTAAAGTTGTGATGGAAAATAGAATAGACCAAAGCGGTATATCCCTGGCATGTTTTATTGCAATTCTACCTCCCACCAATATCAATCCTAGGACACAATGATTTGCAAAGTACTCTTCTACCAACATGGGAAGTTCCCTCTGTCCAGATAAGATAACAGGAGCCCCTCTCTTTGAGAGATTGGTAGGAAATAAACATCCTCCGACTCGATGGTAAGTTGTTGTGTCCCAATCATGTACTCGAGAAGGAGAATTTCCTTCTTCATCTTTTGCATCTTAAAGAACTTGAGGAGACTGCATTTCCTCAATGCGGCCCTTGATCAGGGAATTTTCCAAGCATCCACATCATTGAGCTCATGCTCTCTTTATTTCCACTCGATCATGACTTTTGCCAAATTTACCTACAATCACCATCAATCAAAGATCATTAGTCATGTTACATTGATAAAATTTTGGGCAATAAAAACTTAAAAAATCATTTTTACTTTGTTTATGATGCCAGCGCTCCTTTTAATCTCCCATCAGAGCGCCAACTCTTCTTTAAAGGGCTCACCAGGGTGTTCTCATTTTTGCAAAACGCTCCCCCTAACCGTTTAGAAGAGAGTCGAGGTTTTGGGCATTTTTGTGTTTTTTGCATAGCGCCTCCTTCACTCCTTTAACAGAGCATTGGCACCCTTTCACTCTGCTTGGAGGAACATTGGAAAATTGAGTATCACTTCCCTAGCCTCTTAGAGGAGCGTTGAACCCATTTTTTTGCATTTTTTGTGCATTTCTTGGGCAATGCCCCCTCCATATTTTGAACAAAACGCAAGAGCCCTTCGGATAAGCCTAACAGAGCATTGAACAAAGCACTCAACACTCCCCCCTATATTTTTGAGGGAGCGTCGAGCCTCTTCGGCACTTAGAACCTCCCAGGGCATTACTTTTAAAGCAATTTTATTACCCAAAACTAAAATGTAAACCATACAAATTGAAGGAAAGAAAAAGAGGACCAACTTGATCCATATGGTGATAGAAATAGATGACCATAGCTCCGGCACCAATGAATGCAAGAATCACCCTCCAAAGCTCAATTTCTCCACTTCTAAAAATCTTTGCACAAATAAATTGGTAAAAGACATTTTTACCCCATATTACCATTATAAAATTTATTTTTTTCTAAAATATAGTTATTTTGGGTTTTGAGAAATATTTTGGATGCATTATTAATACCCTGGTGTGAAATTTTATCATTATTGGCAGGTTTTGGAGCAATTTTATTTGATTTTTATCTTGTCTCATTAACAAGCATGATCTCCGTTCGTTCACATCCTCGAAAAAAACGCGAGAATGCACTGAGTAAAATTTTATCTCTTTTTTGGACTCGCATGGATACATGAAAAAGGAACCCCCTAGAGTCGTCTTTAAGCTCTTTTCAGACTCTCTAAATATGAAAATATTGTCGAGTGATCTTGCTTCCTTTCCCACTCATTAAAAGGTTTGAAAGGGCATCTTTCGAGTGATAATTTATCTTTTTTTCATCCTCGTGAGACTAACATTACGAAAAAGGACAACCCTGGAGTCATATTTAAGTCCTTTTCAGACTCTCTAAACATGAAAAATCATCGAGTTTACCTTCTATGGACTCGTTAAACAATCATACATTGAAGGGCCCATACGGGACCAAACCCCTACTTCTTCCAGTTCGTTAAAAAAAGGAAGAGGGACTTACCAAAGGTGAGTTATATTGAGCATGTGTTACCCTCCTCAAGCTCATTAAATTAAAAAGAGGTACTCATCTATCTAGATGGGAGAAAAATTTGAAGGAAGCAAGCAAAGCAGTTTTTGAAAACATCACCAATCACTCTTACAATCACTCTTGAACACGACACTTTGTCTTTTCATACATTTTAATCCATTGAACCTCTACATTGAACCAATCCTCTGAGTTTCTTTACTCCTTTGGGTCACCCGACGAATGTCACAGTGTCCATTGCATCATCATGTTTTGGTCCATGTCATGTTTCTACTGTAGTGCCTCAATGTTCAAGGGAAGTATCTGCCTCGAGGTCAACCATCACAAATATCATGTTTCAATACCCATGTCAGTCCATGTTCATTCGATCTACCAATTTACATCTCTATGTCAGTTTCGTGTCATTGATGGGGGATACATCAAGGCCCTCCTTCGATGAGTCTATTCGTGTCGACTTCAACACATTATCCGGGAACTAGAATTTGAAATCAGTTAGTACCTTGGGACCTACATGCCTCAATGGCAGGCCTCCTCACTTCCGACAGTGGGTTTACACAATTGACCCTTGATCAGATGATTCCATGAATTTTCAACTTTAGATCATCTATTCACATTCACTGGAATGTACTAGGGTACCTTGGGAATCATTGACATCATTGGTGATTTCCCTCGCACTTGTTAACGATTTACCTCATTGATTGGTAAACAAGTAGTTTATTCCATGTTTGACATCATGACATCTATTCACGTGGTTAGACTCGTACCGCATTAGGATTAGTGAGAAGACCCTGGGTTGAGTGATGGTATGTACTTTTCCCAAGTTACGATGGAGTTTCTCTTGAACATTAACACATATACTATCACATAGATCCACTTTGTATTGGTTTGTGGCTATGTCTTGTCATATCGTAGATCCACTGTGTATTTTTCATGGCTACGATCAATTCATGTCAAGGAAGTATAGATCCACATTGTATATTGAGTGGCTATACCTTTTTGTTAATACAATTATGGATCTGCAGGGTATTTTATGGCAGCCATACCTTGCAAGTGTTTATCACCCAAGCATAGGTATGATTGCCTTAGGTTTGAAACATATCATAAAATTTGTCTAATGGTTGTATGCATATTCTACCAGGTTCTCTGAGTCCATACCCTTTCTCTAAAAAGTCTACAAAGTACTTTAGTGTTCACATCTTCTAAATTCGCACTTTGGGGGGGAATCTTTTACACATCAAAATTACTCATGACTTATTGTCCTCATTACAAGTGTCGCATTTTATCTATAAGTGTCACAAGTGTCACAGACATCATACAGTCATATTGCCTATTTAGTGTCTCGAATTAAATCACAAGGACACTTCAAAGACACCATCAAAGACTGCTTTAAGAAGGAGAAATCACATGACAAAGAGTACAAAGATTTTACCATGAAAAAGACCACTCAAAAGTCATTTTTGAAGGCCAACACTCCCCTATCCACTATCAGGGAGTGCTAGCACTACCTTCCCTTCTTTGGGGGATATTTTCAACACTCTGTGTCCCATTCTGAGGGAGCGTTGCACTGTTTGAGGAAATCTTGGGCTATTGAGGAAAATCAGGGAAGAATCCCCCTCATCTCTGGAGTTAGTTGGATTTGAATCTAAGGTCAAGGTTGGATCTTAGGGAGGATCCACAATTGATGGAGAAATATTCTCAACCTATCCAAAGAATCTCTAAGGTGGTTAGGCCTCTCCAAACCTATATAAAGAGGCCTCTTCATGGTGAAAAGGGAGGACATTGAAGGCATCAAACTTATGATCTCATAAGAGAGATAATTAGTGAAGCATGGTCATTTTGTTTGTGGATCATTTGAGCAAGGCATTGGACAAGGCGATCTTGGTGAGGCTGTTGCATCTACATCAAAGGTATATAAGTATTTCTATCAATTTATCATTAATACATTTTCTTGGACTATTTCCTTCAAGATTGTGTATGCCTACATGAACTTGTCTTTAATGGATAGATCTAGTTTTAGACCAATCGTAGTAGAATAGGAAACATGATTTGTCTTTGATTGGATTGCAGGACCTGTTGAAGAGCTTGTGGAATGGAGCTCAACCTGGAATTGGGTGAGGACAAACATCATAAAAAGGTACATCTTCTTCCTCTTCTCTATAGATTGGTTTAGCTAGGTTTAAAGGGATGTCAGTGACCAAAGTTAGCACCTTTCTGACTTGATCTTAGAGATTTAGGGTTCAAGAGGGAATCCACCTATCCGTGGGGGGGATTTTCCTATAATAGTTGGTGAAATAACGTTGACAGTGGTTTTTATTATTTGTATATATTCGCTGCATTATTTATTATGACAGTTGAATCGATGGCTCGGCATAGTTAAATTGGTGGATTTGAGAAGTTGTAAATGGGCATGCAATCGCTGCCTCCTTTTGTGATAATAGTTGGATTGATAACTCAACATGGTTTTGTGTTTTGATTCGGAGTAATTAGACATGTACAGTCACAGAAATGTTCTTTTCATTTTGAGTGGTCTGGGTGTTCCTACAGTGTGGTATAAATGGTTTTGGTGGTTGTTTTGTGTTTAATATGTCCTGATCGAGATCATTACAGATTGGAAATTTGATGTCAAAGAATTGGTTGTTTGTTGTGTATTATTTATGGACATCGTGCATTGTATCGTTTGATTGCACCATCAGAGATGGGCACAAGTTTTATAATAGTATGGTTCCATTGCAATTTATTTGTTAAATTGGTTAGAGGAATGGAACCGAGCACGTTTTTAAAAGAAGTTGTGTCTGTTTTTTATTTGAGGAAATAATTTATGGATAGTGGTCAATGGTTTTGATGTTGAACAGAGTTGAAACAAATGATTGTGTGTTCATTGGAATTTGTTTTAAATATTAAATGGAAGAAGTGAAAGGAAACAAAATTATTTCCATGGGATGTTCGAACGCCATGTTGATTTTGAATATCATGAAACTATGTTAATTAAAAGTGTTAAAGATTTAAATGTGGACAGTGAACAATTTTAACGCACAATAATGGTTAAATCGACCAGAGTAATTTTTATTGGTGCTTCCTAAATTCATTAGAAACCTAATTCGTTTTTATGATAGCAGGGTCTTATTGTAGACAACAATATTTAGGGCTGAATTACATCATTCAAACACTTGTTTTTCAAAGGTGTTGATCTATCTTTGATAGTCTATGTAGACTTGTCTGTTTATGAATTATATTTCATGACTCACAAATGTTATTGTGAAGAGTCGAGTGGGCAACAATCTGTGGCAAGTTGATCCATCTTTTAAAGTTCAGTTTTTTTATTTTCTGTCAAAAGTCCTTTTGTATGTTTCATCGGGGCCGTCTAAGTTTGACTTTGGTCCAAAACTTCCTCAGGAAATTTTGTAAAGAGAATGATTCTTTGATGAATTGGAATGAAATAAAGGATTTCTTTTTGTCTCATCTATTTTGATTATCAACTTGGTGTCTTTACTTCTGTCTCTATATTTATTTCAGCATCTGTAATGTTCATAAAAACACATAAATAATGAATTTTTCAGCAAGCTTTTATTTATAAAAAATCAGCCTAAGCACTTGTAAACAATACTTGTGAATTAGGATAACATTTTTTATGGATATAAACATAGGGTGATATTCCTGTCTATATTGATTTATCCAATTAAGATATAAAAATGATTGAGTAATATCATTTCATATATTTTTCTCAACACATACCTTCATAAAATTCAGCAACAAGAGAATAACATCTTCATCAAACTTTACCTTAGTCTCACGAGACTAGCTTTTGTAATAGTCACAAACCCTAAATTTAAACAAGCATAACTCCATACCTATAATGAATAAATCTCTAAAACTTTTATCCAATATTATTCAATATCTTCTCTACAATTCCTCCAAGTTTCACTTCTTGGAACATCCCATAAAAGGTGTAAGGTAGATAGAGAGGTAGTGGGGGGCCCAGAGGGCCCATAGTGATAATAGTGGAGGTCATTCAATGTAAGGAGGACTAGGTCCACTATATTATTAAATAAGTCCCACTATGGTAGTTAGATATAATAAATGTAAGAGGACTTCTTAGAAGGTTCTACTTCTAGAAGATTCCTCCTGTAGAATGTTCTTAGGTGATGGTAGAACTTTATAAAGGGGTTCAAGCAATGTAATAGGACATGAAGAGAAGTATTGTATTTGGAGTGGTAGCTCAATAGGAAGATGCCCCCTCGAAGAGGCAAGTGAACATGAGAGGATCCCTTCCATAATAAGATCCATTGTATGGCGTTACCCTACCTCAAGGGTTTGACAGTAATAGAGGAGATTTTGCATATTGTTCTTGTATATCTATTGTGGTACTTTTGTATTCAGTCTTTGGTTCTTAACAAAAGGAGCTATAGAACAAATGGTACACCTTGTTGAATTCTGGCGTATTCTAGAGAGTGAACTTGTAGATCATGCCACGTGTGGAATATTTAATATATAGATCCGAAAATAATACACATCATACTAAGTATGGTGATATATCCAATTCATTTTGTCTCACTGAATTTGGATCCTCTATGAAGACATTATGATTGTTTTACCTGGAACACCTATTTGAGACTAGTTTCCAAACTAGCCAAAAACCCTATTTTCCATAGAGTGTATCTCATAAAATTCTACAACCCAGATTGTGAATTTTTGTCAACACATACTTTGACATGTCTTCTCAACCTCATCCAAGTTTCACTATCTAAATCATTCTAGAAAATTTTATAGAGAAAATGGTAAGATGACATGTAAATAGCATACCTTAGAACACATCCTCACAAGACTTCATCCTCCCTTGGAATTTCTCCCTTCTTCACTTCATCTTCCCTCTGAAAGTTTCCTCATAAATTCTTGGTTACCTCAGATAACGATCACTTTCTCACTTAGACAGATATTCAATAAACTTGTGTGTACAAATGAGAGGCTCTTGATGTGTATTTATACTTTTCCAAGTGACTTATTTACTTAACTTTAGGGTCAACTTGTAATTTCTTGTTACAACCACTTTACCATTTCATTAATGACTTGTAATCAAGTAGGGGCTTCTTAACCCATATTGTAACCAACTAGTGGCTTCTTAATAGATCTTTGGGGTTTCCAACTTCATGACCTCATAACTCTGCAACCGTGAGGAACCACGTGGCATACCACCTATCACCTTTGGGGTTTCATGTAGAATACATCAAATGCACCCATCACATTTGTTTACATCAACCATTCATCAATGAAAACTAACTCGCCATCAATATCAAACACATTTCTATGGCTTACAGAATTCTCCAAGGATTAACGTCAATGACAACCAACAGTCCAAACCAACTATCCAACACAAATATCTTAGTTGGATTCTTCTTGTGGAGATATGAGTTTTGGATAAAAAGTTATGTCTTCTCGAATTTTCCATCCTTCATTCACCTTTTTCGACTTCATTTCCATGTGGCACCTTATCACTTGTGGCATAAATTGTGGCATTTGTTAGCACTAGAAGTCAACTCAAGACTGCTATTGATTCAAGCCTAGCACATCTTGTTTAAAAATGCTCAATAATTTTATGAAGATGGATAAACATTTTCTTGGATTGAAAGGGAATAACGATATGATTTGTTAAGATCACTTACCTAGGTGCAAAAAGTCAGGTAAATAAAACTAATGGCTAGAGACTTGAAGTTTTGAGTGATGTGATTGAGAGAAGGGAAAGAAAAAAACTAATAAATCCACCAATACAAAAATCTTGTTCTTAATGTCCTTATACAGTAGAAGAATAAATATTTATCTATAAATCATTCCAAATAAGATTTAAGAAGAAGAAACACCAATTTCACAAAGATTACTGAAAAACCCCTTTAAAGAAACATTCTCAACAAAAAAGCATTTGTCATAAACTCATATAACATCATAAAAGTGTTTCAAAAGAAAACAAGAAGATGATAAACATAGAATGAATACAAAACTAACCATTAACTTTATTAGCAACTGAAGTCTTTACATAGGCAAGATGAATAAAAAACAATCCTTAGATATACAATATTAAGCCAAAATAGGGATTGAACCCTTTCTTCCTCTACTTCATCAAATATATAGAGTTTTACATAAGTTTCATACATTTATGATCAATCTTATTTCTAGGGATATCTCAAAACTAACTTCTACAGGTCTTGAGGGTGAATTTTGCCTATATCTATTATTACATAGAAATAGAAAACAGTTACAACTTCGATCCTATAATCTAGGCAACAATTTTGCATAGAGATAGGTCTTTCATTGACTTGATTACACATGGATGGTATGTTGCATCCTTCACTTAATCTTCTAAGATCCACATGTTCCAATACTTTGAAAACTTGAAAATAGATGAATTATATGTATTGTCATCCACCCAAAAAAGTCTGTAAAATAAATTTAAAGGGGATATCATACTCTCTCTTCAAATTCCACAAATATTTACCTCATCATCTGCTTTTCCCATCACAAAAATACAATTATGTTCTTTCTTCTACAAAATCAGCTGCTACAGGTGTTCTTGTAGCGCCAATATTTTTCCTGTGAAGAGTGTTGCGGGAACTTCTTGTAGCGCTTCTGTTAAAGACTGATTTTAATATCCTTCATGCCCTTTCCTTTCCTAGGTTACAGCCAATTGTTAATCATAGGGAGTTAATACCTCAAGTTCATGAAAACAAAAAATAATTTCTTCAAGCATCCATCATCATTAGTCAAAAATTAGGTTTTGCATAAACACTTAAGTTCTCAAATTGAAACTTCTCCCTGGAAGATAGATTTAGTTGCCTCGGCTAACAGATCCAAATTTTTACCTCTTGTTTGCTTCATTTCAGAACATGTTATCATTTTCTTTGGCTTACCATCTTCATATATGGTCAAAGGTTTTAGGCCCTTCTTGCTCTGTTTACTCTGTTTTCTTTGTTTTCTCTGTTGTTTGGTAGAAACTCTATCTTTTTCTATAAGAACCTTTTTATTTGCTTCTAGATCCTTTTTATTAAGTTTCTTCTTCTTACCTCTGGTTTTAGAAATATTCTTGCTTGTTGATGGATCCACATTAGGGTTTGTATATTCATCATCGATTACTATAACATTATCTTTTTTTGTAGGGTTATACATGACTTTGGATTTCAATATGAATTTTTTTTGTGGCCTAGTACTCCTTTTCCTTATCAAAATTTTATATCTATCAACATCATCTTAAGAAGAACTTGAACTAGGAGGAACAATCTTTGTGATAGGTTCTTTAGGTTGTACAGGGTTTGCATGTACCTCTATTGTTTCAAGTTCTTTAATTTCATTCAACATCATAGGTTCTTCTAACCTTTTACTTTTTATTATATAAACCTTATGTGCATGAGGGAAAGGATTCCTACCTCCGCCCATTGCATGAGAAGATCCTTCAACTGTTTGAAAACTAGTTGGAGTAGTCTCAACTTGTTCATATGAAATGTTCAAACTACTCTTACTTTTATTCTTACTTGAAACATCAGGTGGACTTGTGATTTATGATGCTCCTTGCATTGTCTCAACAAATTTACCAGTCGAATTTTGGATAGGAGGATGAACTTTTATTTTAAACCCTAACTAGATCAAGAATTGATCCCATGTCCTTTGTCTTTTCTCCAACACTGCTTTAATGAGTATCTTGATTAACCCTTGATGATATATACTGTGCGGGGGGGTCCTGTGGATTTCTTGAATTTTTATGGCCATTTTATTTAGGTCCCTCAACAAATAATATGGAAAACTCATCCTTTTCATTCCTGACAAATGAAGGAGGAATCATAGATGAAACAAGAAAATAGTAGAATAACTTCCTTCACATGTGATATAACGTTTGAGAATCAACAAGGCCTCCATCCATTCATCAAATATCTAGTCCCTAGAATTACCCTTGGCCCAGTTTGGATCTTTGTACTCTAGTTTCAGGAATTGATTAACATTCCCACCTATGATTATTTTTTTCTTGAACCCTTTTTTGCCATCAACGGGGATATTACAAGTTGTAATATCCATTTTTTGACTCCTATGTAACCTACATTATCATATTAGCAATATGAACCCTTTGTCCATCAAATCCTTCAGCAAAGGCCTGAGCTACACCATAGTGATAACCATCTAATTTTGTGCAATACATATACCAACCAACCTGGTCAAAGACATGTCTATTGTTTTTGTATGCCTCCATAATATCGGGTCCTTCGGGTTCCCTTCTGTTTACATGTCCACTTTTACCGATATTTATTGTCATGACCAAAAGAATGAATTCCTTGTTGTAGGAGTGGGATATGCCTACTATGTGGAGATAGATATGAGATTTATTGGCTATATGGAGGAAATTTAAATTGACCAGATGAAATTTGAAACCTAGAGTAACAAATAATATGCCAGGTTAAAAGAACTATTTTAAAAAACCCCATTTGCATGACGTCCTGGATAACATATATGAACAGGTGAAATTACCTCCACCTTTGCATGTTGTGATATTGATTGGGTACTTGATAATCGCCTTGAGTCTTTCATTCTACCAGGTAGGATGATCCACATCGTCAAACTCATCCAACAATACTCGTAATGATGAAAAATATGGACAAGTGGAAGTTTTTGTAGCGCCCTGCAAAACTGTCCTTTGGAATATTTGGATGGAATTGACTTGAAATTCATTATCTAAGTTTGGTAATCATGAGACATAAGTTATGACATGACATATGACTATGATGGAAATATTTAAAACTAATGATGTCATGAGGCAGTCATACAAACATGTACATAATTCCTCCTATCCCCTTGTATCCCCTCTTACAAGACTAAGCATCTCTCATTCCTCTCAATATAACATTATTTTGACCCCCATGATAAATATTTTAAACCTTTAACAACCTAATGATGTGGTTTTATGCCTTATACAAAAACATTTAAATGAAGAAAATAAGAGATGAGAGATAAAACTTTGTAGAAAATAATAGGTAATAACAATGGCTCCATGGGGGATGGAGTTATCCCTATGAGACTCCAAGAAATTTGAGTATACTTGTGCCTTCTAATCCTTTGAGATTTTTTCCATGTTTATTTTGTAGAATGTAACTGTTTCAATTTGTTAAGTTTGGTAAAAATGTATTCAAAACATATCAAACTGAAAGATTAAAACTAGTACTGGAAACTAAAAAAAAAGGATAAGTTACATCATTGCTCCATTGGGATATGGAGTCCTTACTGTATAACTACCACACCACATCGATACGTACAATGGGATTTGAGCCACCAATGGATTTAGTAAAACAATTTCTTCAGAAAATGCCCATTGACTAAGCGACCGAAAAATTATTCACCTTCCAAATTCTGTAATAGGAAAGTGTTGTTGTCCAAGACCTTATACACCTTGAATGGACCCAACCATATTCTGTCAATTGCACCATGATGTTCTTCTCTGCAAGAATCCCATTTCAAAACCAAATCCCCGGGTAGCAACTACTATGTTTTTTATTTTCTGTCAAAAGTCTCTTTAACCTTATGTTGATGTTGATGTTCCTTCTCAAGAGGTTTCTCTCTTTCTTGCTGAAATTCTACAATATGACAAATACTTTTGATAGCATCATTAGGTTCAACTTCAATTTCTTGTAGAAACTTTACAACTGGAAAAGAAATTTGTACTGGAAAAACTTCTTCCATTCCATATACTAACTTAAAAGGTTAAGTTACAATTTCTCTTTTTGTGCTAACACAGATATGCCACAAGGAATATTTCAACTTTGCATCCCAATCCCTCTTGTTATCTTCCAGAAGTTTCTTAATGATCCTGACCATACTTTTATTGGATGATTCATTTAGGCCATTACCCTCTGGGTAATAAGCAGTGGAATGACTAATCTTGATGCCATAGTTATCACAAAATATTACCATGTTAGTAGATTTAAAATTTGTAGTGTTGTTTGTGATGATCACCTCCGGACACCCAAACCTAGATAAAAATATTTCTTCAAGAAAAATCATGATTACCTTATCAGTTCCCCTCCTTGTATGTATAGCTTCTATCCACTTCATGAAGTAATATGTAGTTGTCAGAATCCATCTATGTTGGCCACTATATGGAGGATGAATATCAACTATGAAATCCAAAGCCCATTACTGGAAAGGTGTAGACACTTTTATAGGCTTGAGATTTTGTTTACCAGCAAACCTTTGGAATTTTTCACATTCTCTAACCCTTTCGCAGACATGAGAAAATATACTAGGCCAATAATACCCATCCCTAAGTATCTTATATGCAGTGGAATTCCAGAAGTGATGTCCCCCGCACACTCCTTCATGAAACTCTATCATGACTCTCTCTTCTTATTCTTCATTAAGGCATCTCAGTAAAAATTCAAAAGGGTCCCTCCAAAACAGAGCTTGATTGTTCAAACAATACTTTACAGCTTTAATTTTTATGGAACTTACTTTAGAATTATCCATCCCTGGAGGAGATTCAAAATTCTATAGAAAATAAAGGATGTCTTTGTACCATTCTCATTCAAAAATATTTTCATTGATCTGAAAATTGTTGTTTTGAGGATATAAATTTCCTAAATTGTAGCAGATGTATTCAATTCCTAGAGCTCTGCAACTAGAATCAGCTAGCAGCTTAGCTAACCCATGACCTTTGACTATGTTGGTTGGCTTGATTTCCATGTCATACTCAAGCAACTTAGTTATCCATTTACTTCTCTTTCCATCATTGTCTAGCTGAGTCAAGATATCTTTGATAACACTAGATGGTACATATGCAGTGATTTTGGAATGTAGCACATAAACTATAAAATATTTTAATGTTTTAACCAAATTAAAAGCCTTCTTCTCCATGATATCATATTTTAATTCATCATCCCGAAGTGCCCTACTAAAAAAAGCAATGGGATTTTCAACAAAGCCCTAATAATTTCTCAGTAAAAGGGCGACTACTAAAGTATATTGAGCTGCAAAAGAAAAAATCAGGAACTCTCTTTCAAAATATGGACTAATTAAAATAGGTGCATCTGAAATATCCTACTTAATAGATTGAAAATAATCTTTAGCTTATGTTCTCCATTTGATCTCATTGTCTTTCTTCAACATGCCAATTATGTGTTTGACCAATTCAACAAAGTTGGGAATAAACATTCTAAGAAAGTTTATCTTCCCAAGAAAAGACTGGATTTCTTTCTTAGTTATAGGGATAGAAAGAGTCTGAATGGCTATCACTCTAGCAGGATCAATATTAACTCCATCAGCACAAACAATATGACCTAGCAATTTCCCTTGTTCTAGAGAAAAATGACTTTTTTGGATTTAAAGAAAGACCATGCCTTCTGCAATTCAAGAATACTTGTCTCAAATGGTGTAGATTCTCCTCATCATATTTATAGAATACATTATTTTCATCCAAATAGATGACAAAAAACTTATACTTCTCTCCCACAAAGGCAATATCCATAGTTCGTTGAAAGGTGGCCCCAACATTCATCAAACCAAAAGGCATTCGAGCATACATAAAAGTACCCCATGGTGTTGTGAAAGAAGTCTTATCCATATCATCTAGGTGAAAAACTACTTGGTTGTATCTAGAAAAACCATCAATCATAGATGGTGTGCTAGATCCTACTACCCTCTACAATATATGTTCCATTTTGGGCAATGGATAGTTGTCTTTCCAAAAACACATGTTTAAATTTATGAAATCAACACAAAGTCTGATTTCACCATTTTTTTTCTCACTGGCACCAGATTTTCTATCCAGTCAGAATACCTCAAGGGTACAATGATATTAGCATATAAACATTTCTTGACTTCCTTCTCCATAATATGTAACAAAAGAGGATTAATCTATCTTAACTTCTTCTTGAAAGGTTTTACATTCTCCTTCAAAGGTATCTTGTGTTGAATGATGGTTTCATCAAAGGTCCTAAGATCTTCATATTTCCATGCAAAAATATCAATGAACTCTTTCAATAGTTCCTCATATTTAGCTCAGTATTTTGCTGATAGAAATTTTGATAATTTGACATGCTTGGGATTGGCAGTAGTCCCAAGATTGCAATAGGTCACATCTACTTCTTTTTCCAGATCAGGGAGCTTCACAAGAACGTCATTAGGATAAAAAATTCTTTGAAGAGTTTCTATAACTTTTGGGATATGATTAGTAGGAAATTGCAAGATATTATGCCCAACAATCATATTAGAAAACTTAAATTCTGGTCAACCTCATCTAAATCCTCATCTTTGTTGATATGAATTGAAGAAAAATAATCAATAGCTTCAATGAATCTTTTGATTTCAGAATATTCTTCAAACATTCTCAAATACTTGATTGGAATAGAATTCATGTACCTAACCTCTACTTCATATTTCAACTTTGGGGGTAAAGGAGGTTTAAAAGTACTTTCTTCCACATCCAGTGAATCAGCCTGCTCATTCTGATTTCTTGGAATATATACAATGTTAAAAGACATAAAGAAGGCTTCAATGATGCCTCATACCACATTTTTGTACTCTTTCAACCGACTGTTCTTTGTATGATATACATCTCTAACTTGTTGTACAATGATCTCAAAATCCCCGTGAACCTTTAAATGTTGAATTTTCATTTCTTTAGCTACCTCAAGACCTAACGGTAGTTCTTCATAATATGAAATATTATTTTTTGTCTCGAATTATAACTTGTAAGAAATGGTAATGGCTTCATTTAAAGGAGAAATAAGCACTACACATGCCCCGACACCTTCTATGGATGAGGCTCCCTCAAAATATAATCTCCACAACAGATTTTGATTCTCAGAAGATTGTGGAACAACAACTGGTTTAGTCAAAGGAAAATATTGTTGGACAACATCATCAATATGAAATATAGAGGATCCCAAATCCACATCAATTGCATATATAGGATGATTTATAGAATGATCATTGTCACTGATAATATATGTCAATTGCGCTTCACGATAAATTCTTCTAAATTCCCCTACAAAAATAGGTATAGTGGCATAAGAGAGATCCATTTGAAGATATCCCCAAAGCTTCTTACACCAAGATATAGACAACAACATACCAAACCTAGGAGGGATATCACCTATAACAATACCCATGTCTAGAATTTTGTTTGGGATTTGGGATAATGAAACAACAAGGTCTTTGATAACCCCAAAGCATTTGAATTTTTTGTAATCAAAGGAAACAAGATCATGGTAATATTTGGTAATCTCTAAGCCTAATTCTTCCATGACAACCTTTGGCATAAGATTATGGGAGGATCCAGAATCTAACAAGAAATTACGAATAATTTTGTCATGAATTTTTAATGAGACATAAAAGGGGGGAATGGAGTCATCCCTCTCTTATACAATTGGCCCTAAGAAAATAGTTGGTTTTTCATCTTGGAGATTAATCACATCTATAATAGGGTCTATGACAGAATAAGGTTGTAACCATTTCAAAATCTGACTCCTATAAGAATTAGTTTTAATCAACTCAGTAAAAGCAATAGGAATTTTGATCTTACTTATCTCATGTTATAAACTAAAAGGAGATGAGAACTTATCTGCTTCTGGGGTTGTTACTTTCATAGTTGGTTGTACTTTCTTCTTTTTAGGATTTTTGTTGTCTATCTATACTGTTGGGGTTGCATATTTATCTTTTTGAGGAGCATATTTAGCAGGAACTTGTTTGGATCTAAGATTGTACCCCTATTAGTATATATTAAAAAGACTGTTATATGGACATTCACCAGCTCGTGCATTCAATGAATCTTCATATTCATTCTGTGTTAGGTGATTGACAACAAGTTCATCGCCAAACAAATGAATATCCACATCTTCATCTACCTCTTCAACTTCTTGATTTTCCTCAATATAATTATTATGTAGGGGTGTCTGGATTTTCTAATCATCATTGTTCTTCTTATCCCTCTACAATATCTGAGGGTTATAAGGTATTCTATATTGATTTGTATTTCAATTTCCTTCCTGAGGTTTATTCCATTTTTTCTTTTCCAATATGAGTTTAGAAAACTCAAAGGACGTTTCCTCCATTTTTCTTTCCATCTTCTCCAAGGAAATCTTCTGGTTTTTGTATTTAATGAAAAGGACTTATTTTCTTCATTTTTATTTCCCTTATCTGACCTCTTCTTCAGTTGTTCTGATGCTAGAATGTTGGATTCAATTTCTAGAGTTGAATCTTTCATATCATCCAGAGTGGTTGATCTTATTTCTATTAGTAGTAGACAAAAATCAACATCGAATGCATTAGAATAAGTGACCTTTGTAAGATTTTTAGCTAGCCTAATATCATTTGGTATCTTAAGGTACATCTGATTAAATATATAAGAGAATTTAGAGACATGCTCACAATTCTTTCTTCGAAGATTGTTGAATTATGTCATGTAATACAAGTCATATTTCTTGTCTCCCCACTTTCTCAAGAAGGTAGCATCAAGATCTGTAATAGTAGTAAAAGAGTGAGATCTTAAGTTCATGAACCACTTCCTAACTTCTCCATTTAAAATTTGGACAAAAATACTCATCCATACATCATCATAATCCATTTGAAAATAGTTAGCAAAGGAGTAAAAAGTTGTCAAATGTTCCTCTACAGTTGTTTCTCCTTCATTGTCAAACCTTGGAAGGTAGTTCATGTAATCATTACTTGGGATATGATCTAGATTATTTGGAAATACTAAAGGTGCATATATTGCATCCCTGATGGCATCCATATTGGGTGGTGATGCACCTGCCATTGTTTGAACACCTAAAGGTTGATTTATATGTGGCGATTGTGGTGATGAGGGCTTAGGAATATTCACTAATTGAATCTTTAGAGAAGACTGGAAAATTTATTCAGCAAGTTTTTCAGCAGCAAGGATATTAACTTGGAGGCTAATATTGAGTTTCTCTTCTTGAATTTCTTCAAGGATTGGGATTTTTTCTAAGGGAGTGTACTCTACTCCTTCAAGAAATTAAAGGTTTTCTTCATATTTATATCTACTCTCGAGATAGGGTGTGTAAAATGATTATGGTTCAACATATTCCTCTTTCCCTAAGGTCGATTCTTCATAATGGGGTAAAACTAACAATTTATCAGACGTTTATTTGTGAAGGGTTTTAGATTGTTTTAGGATCTTCTTAGGGTTTGAAATAGTAGGCACATTTGGAGATTCTAGATGGGATCTAGTCCCCTTTCTCTTAGGAGCCAAAGTTCCTTAAGTGGAGTCACTGGGTGAAAATATATTGCAATCAACTTGAAAATATGAAGATATATTGCCATCTACAACTAGATCTGTAAAATCTTGTCATTCTACCCGGGAAAAATCTCATCATTTCATCCCCAGAAACAACGCCAAAAGATGTTATCACTATAATTCAACTCAATACTGCTATTGAGTCAAGCCTAGCACATCTTGTTTCAAAATTCTCAATAAGTTTATGAAGATGGATAAATCCTTTCTTGGATTGAAAGGTAATAATGATCTGATCTGTTAAGATCACTTACCTAGGTGCTTCAAGTAAGGTAATTAAAAATAATGGCTAGAGACTTGAATTTTTTAGTGATGTATTGAGAGAAGGGAAAGAACAAAACTGATAAATCCACCAATAAAAAAATCACGTTCTTAATGTCCTTATGCAGTAGAAGAATAAATATCTATCTAGAAATCATTCCAAATAAGATTTAAGGAGAAGAAACACAAATGTGGCAAATATTACTGAAAAACTCCTTTAAATAAACCTTCTCAACACATAAGAATTTGTCATAAAATCATTTAACATCAACAAAGTGTTTCATAAGAAAACAGGGAGATGATAAAGAAAGAATGAATACAAAACTAACCATTAACTTTATTAGCATCCCAAGTCTTTACATAGGCAAGATTAATCAAAAGCAATCTTTAGATATACAATATTAAGCCAAAATAGGGATTCAACCCTTTATTCCTCTAATTCATCAAATATATAGAGTTTTACATCGGTTTCATACATTTATGATCAATCTAATTTCTAGGGATATCTCAAAACTAACTCCTACCGGTCCTAACGGAGAATTTTTCCTATATCTATTGATACATAGAAATAGAAAATAGTTACAACTTAGATCCTATAATTTAGGAAACAATATTTCATAGAGATAGGTCTTTGGTTGACTTGATTACATAGGGTTGGTATGCTGCATCGTTCACTTAATCTTTTGAGATCCACCTGTTCCAATACTTTGACAACTCTAAAATAGATGATTGATATGTATTTTCATCCAACCAAAAAAGGTTGTAAAATAAATTTAAAAGTGATATCATACTCTCTCTTCAGATTCCACAAAATATATACCTCATCATCTTCTTTTCCCATCACAAAAATGCAATTATGTGCTTTCTTCTGCAAAATCGGTTGCTACAGGTGTTCCAGTAGCGCTACTATTTTTCCTCTAAAGAGTGTTGCAGGAACTTCCTGTAGCACTTCTTTTAAAGCCTGATTTTAATATCCTTCGTTTACTTTTATTTCCTAGGTTATAGTCATTCATTACTCATAGGGAGATAATACCTCAAGTTCATGAAAACAAACAAAGATTTCTTCAAGCATCCATCATCATTAGTCAAAAAATAGGTTTTGCATAAACACTTAAGTTCTCAAATTGAAGCTTCTCCCTGGAAGACAAATTTAGCTTCCTCAGCTAACAGATCCAAATCGTTACCTCTTGTTTGCTCCATTTCAGAATGAGTTGTCATTTTCTTTGTCTTACCATCTTCATATATGCTCAAAGGTTTTTGGCCCTTCTTGCTCTGTTTACTTTTTTTTCTCTGTTTTCTGGTAGAAACTCTGTCTTTTTCTGTAAGAACCTTTTTATTTGCTACTAGATACTTTTTCTTAAGTTTCTTCTTCTAAACTCTAGTTTTAGAAATATTCTTTATTGTTGATGGCTCCACATTAGGGTTTGTAGATTCCTTGTCGATTACTATAACCTTATATTTGATTGGAATATTATACAGGACATTGGATTTCAATCTGAATTTGTTTTGTGGCCTAGTATTCCTTTTATTTATCATAATTTTATATCTATAAACATCATCTTCAGAAGAACTTCAACTAGGAGGAAAAAAAATTGTGACAAGTTATTTAGGTTGTATACGGTTTTCATGTACCTCTACTATTTCAGGTTCTTGAATTTCATTCAACATCATAGGTTCTGCTAACCTTTTACTTTTTATAATATAAACCTTATATGCATGAGGGAAAGGATGCCTACCTCCACCCAGCACATGAGAATATACTTCACATGTTTGCAAACTGGTTGGAGGAGTCTCAAATTGTTCATCTGAAATATTCAAACTAGTCTTCCTTTTATTCTTCGTTGAAACAACAAGTGTACTTGTGCTTGATGATTCTCTTTACGTTGGATCAACAACTTTATCAGTCAACTTTTGGGCAGGAGGATGAACTTCTATTTTAAACCCTGACTAGATCAAGAATTGATCCCATGTCCTCTGTATTTTCTCCATCTCTTGTTTAATGAGTACCTTGATTAACCCTTGATGATAGATACCATGCGGGGGAGTCTTGGGGTTTTCTTGAATTTTCATGGCTATTTTATTTAGGTCCCTCAAGAAATAATATGGCAGACTCATCCTTTTAATTCCTGAAAAATGAAGGAGGAATATTATATGAAACATGAACACAGTATAATAACATCCTTCACATATGATATAACATTTGAGAATCAGAAAGGCCTCCATCTGAGAATCAGCAAGGCCTCCATCCATTCATCAATTATCTAGTATTTAGGAATTCCCTTGGCCCAATTGGGATCTTTGTGCTTTGGTTTCAGTAACTGATTAACATCCCCACTTGTGATTAATTTTTTCTTGAACCATTTTTTGCCATCAATAGGGAGATTACAGGTTGTTTCTATTGAATCCTCTATAACCTACATGATTAGATTAGAAATATGAACTCTCTGTCCATCAAATCCTTCAGCAAAGCCTTGAGCTACACCATAGAGATAACCATCTAATTTGGCGCAATAAATATACCAACCAACCTGGTCAAAGACATGTCTATTTTTTTTGTATGCCTCCGTAATGTCATGTCCTTTAGATTATTTTCTGTTTGCGTGCCCACTTTTACCCATATCTATTGTCACGAACATAAGGCTGGATTCCTTGTTGTAGGAGAGGGATATGCCTACTATGTGGAGATAGATATGAGATTTGATGTCTATATGGAGGAAATTTAAATTGACCAGCTGCAATTTGAAATTTAGAGTAACAAATAATATGCCAGGTTAAAAGAAATGTTTTAAAAAACCCCGTCCACATGAAGTTATGGATAATAAATACGAACAGGTGAAAGTATCGCCACATTTGCATGTTATGATATTGATTGGGTACTTGATAACCACCTTGAGTCTTTTATTCTTCTAGGTAGGATGATCCATGTCTTCAAACTCCTCCAATAATACTTGTAATGATGAAAAATAGGGACAAGTGGAAGTTCTTGTAGCGCCCTACAAAACTGTCCTTTGGTATATTTGGATGGAATTGACTTGAAAGTCATTATCTAAATTTGGTAATCATGAGACATAAGTTATGACATGACATATGACTATGCTGGAAATATTTAAAACAAATGATGGCATGAGAGGGGGGGGGTGAATCAATTGTTACCGTGCTTAAACAATTATGGTTCTTTTAAAATCTTTGTAGAGACACTGAATGATGATCACAATAATGCATGGAAATAAACAATGGCACTTTCAGCATCATTCACATATATGAGAAACACAGAGACAGATATTTCCCGAGGAAACCCATGCAGGGTAAAAACCTCTTTTCCTTTATATGATAAGTAATGGTTACATTATTTACAGTATCATACATATGAGCACCAACTCATAATGAGGCTACAACCTCAGTTTTGCAAGCTGCAAATTGTTGAGAGAACCAACTCTCTGTTTTCTCTAGCACCCACTAGAAGGAAGCACCAACTCCCTGGTTTCTCTAGCACCAACTAGAAGGAAGCACCAACTCCCTGTGTTCAAGCACCCACTTGAACCTTTGAGGACACCACTCCTCCCTAGCTCCTCCCAACCTCCCTGAAATATAAATCTTTGCTACTGAAACTTATTACAGTGATATGATGTTCAACAATGGCTTACCAGACTTATCATTGTTCTGTTGCATTTCTTTGCTCTGTCTGCCTCATTTCCTTTCTACACACATCACTTGTGTTGTCTGTTCTTCCTCTTTTTATGTTCTATGCTCCATGTCCATTCACTGCACAGTTCCTCTTTTGTGTTATTCAGCTGCTGCACTCTCCTCCTTCTTCACACATGAATCACCTTCACCAACAACAACCACCGCAACCACCAACATCAACAATAACCTCATCTCTTCTCTGTACATTGTATATATAGCTTATGTGAATCTTGTGGATGCAATATTTACCATTCTTATGCATGCTCATACCGCGCCAATCTCCTCCACCTCTCGAGTTCTCTATGTGATCATCATCATAACTCTTCAGCTTCTCTGGCCGTTTTCCCACGTGTTCAGCATCACTGGATGTTATGTTGAGATTCCTCAGCCTCTCTGGTAGTTGGGACTCTTCGTCTTCTCTGTGACAGTCGAGCTCACCTTCTTTGTTTTAGTTACAGGATTCCATGCTCATCCATCTGTCAATCCCTTCTAAAAGTAGTCTTCCTTCACTTGGACGAAGCTTGGAGACTCTTCATCTCCTATGGAGATCACAGAGGGGTTTCATCGAATTCTCTAGCAGACGCCATCAATGGTTTCTGGTAGTTTCATTGTGTCGTGCATCAGAAGCCCTCTGATCAACACTTGATCTGACGGTTTAGATTATATCGTGATTTCACCTATCGTGATATCGGGATTCCTGATGTCAATTTTCTTTGACATGTCTAACTCTCGATCCCCGATGCCTCTCCATTGACTGGAATCAACGGTCCATATTTGATCTTGATTCAATGGATGCGATTTAAGTCGTGATTTTGCATATCGAGAAATATTCTTGTTGCAATGTTTCTTTGACATTTCCAAAACGCAATCCTCAAAACTCTGACGTGGTGTCCATCTGCTGACGTCACACATGGATTGACACGTGTTGAATACTGCCACATGTCACTCTGATTCGTGACTTACATGTGCCTGGAATGTTGAATCAGTCTGACGCTTGTCATTACATGGTTGTGCCACATGTACCTAGTTGACATGGTCTGTTGACGTGAGTCGGGTCGACAGTCTAGATCACATCTTGATCTGACGGTTCAGGTTCAGTCGGGATTTCACACATTGCAATTTCGAGATTCTTGATGTCAATATTCTTTGACATCTCCAACTCTTGATCCTTGAAACCCCGACAGGGAGTCGGATCAACGGTCCACATAACCCCCTGATATGGACGGTCCTCCTGCTTCCAGGATTTGTGAGCCCTCTACTCCTTGCACTTTTTAAATATCGTGTAGGTTTTCCTCGATCCAACAGTGGTCGGACCCTGCGCTTATATCTGATGCCTCTTACTTCAATTAGCCCTCCGGCTAAGCTTGTGGTCCATGTGACCTCCCCCTATATGACCGCAGCCAAACCTCCTCATCGGGGTTTCAGACTTTCCAATGTCGAAACATGTATGTCCTCAGGATTCACGATCCCTCGAATCCCGACACACTCTTTATGCACTAGCTCTCCTGGCTAGGCTCCTGGCCCATATGACCGTTATCCCCGTGACCACAGTCTTACCACTCATTAGGGTTTCAAGCTTTTCAATGCCTCAATGCATTAGCCCACAGGATTCCCGATATGTGAAACCCCGATGAGTCAACCCTCCTTTCAGGATTTCACCTTGGCTTTTCTCAATGGTAAACCTCATGCAGCTCCTGTGCGATCTGACGGCTGACGGGATTTTTGAATGAGATCCAACGACTCTCGATCTCTCCCTTCTGTAGGCTTCTCCTGAGCTCCTCCTAGACATAGAAACCAACGGTCCAGATCTTCTTCTTCAGCCAATCTGACAGCAACTGTGCTCCCTCCTGAGCTTTGCACACTTTCCTCCCAACCTTGGGAGAATTACAAGTTCTCAATGGCCTCGACCTTTGTCTTCCTTCTCCTCTGCGAGCTCCTGTATCTTGAGCTTTGCTGCGCGCGTTCTCCTCGACGTTGTTCCTCCTGAGATTTCACTTCCGAATCCCCAAGGGATTCTTGGACTTCTGCACCTCTGCAGCGTATTCATATGCACACTCAGTGTTGTCTCTCCTGAGCTTCTCACATGCTCATATCCCTAAGTGATTTTATCCTTCTTCCTTTCTCCTGCAGATGGAGAAATATGGATGCCTTTAATTTTATCCTTCTACCTGTTAAATGCACTGCATTCAACTCTGCGCTAATTCCTCTTGAATTTACATTGTTCCTATTTTTCCATCGATGCACACTCTGATCCTGCCATCTTCACTATTGTACTTTCCATCAATGACAAGCATATGCTACCTGTTAAACATTTTCCAACAATCTCCCCCTTTGGCATTGATGGAAACTAAGGCACCCGAATTCTTTTCTCCCCCTTTGACATCAATGTCAAAGAAGAGACATGCTCCCCCTAAGCTATTGTAGTAATTTTAGGAGGCATTAGATATTCAAACAATACAAATCCCCCCCTAAGAAGATGGACTCTTTTAGGTGTGAAACGAAATGACACCCATCTTCTGTCTAAGATATTCAAACGGTGTCTTGGCTAGGGGCTTAGTAAAGATGTCTGCAATTTGTTCTGTAGTGGGAATGTAATGGACCTAAACAATCTGATTGGTGACTTGCTCTCTCAGAAAATGATATTTTATGGGAATATGTTTTGTCTTGGAGTGGAGGACAGGATTTTTAGACACACTGATGGAACTTGTGTTATCACAATGAATTGGGATCGGTGCAGTATATTTTACCTCTAAGTCTGCAAGTGTCTGAATAATCCATAATACCTGTGTGCAACAGGTAGCAACAACAATGTACTCTGCCTCTATGGTTGATAAATAAATGGAACCTTTATTTTTACTAAGCCTCTCATCAACACAATTTGCCCAATCTGCATCTGAATAAGCAGTCAACTGAAGACTTTGATTTCTGGGATACCACAGACCATAAGTCATTGTTTCTTTTAAGTACCTGAATATCCTTTTGACAGCTTGCAAATGACTCTGTTT
>ML800379.1:130196-140810 GCA_009831015.1 Picea engelmannii | reverse complement strand
GTTCTCATTCTAACTTTCCAGAAGGCAAAGTTTGTTCCATTGAACAGAGGGGCCTTATTGGTTGAATTTCCTTCATGGTTTGACATGTTTAAGCTCTAGGATCTACCCTTAGATAAAAGGGGTCGGCTCTGATACCAATTGTTAGACAACTGAGAGGGGGGGGTGAATCAGTTGTTACCGTGCCATAACAATTATGGTTCTTTTAAACTCTTTGTAGAGAAACTGAATGATGATCACAATAATGCAAGGAAATAAACAATGGAACTTTCAGCATCATTCACATATATGAGAAACACAGAGACAGATATTTCCTGAGGAAACCCATGCAGGGTAAAAACCTCTTTTCCTTTATATGATAAGTAATGGTTACATTCTTTACAGTATCATACATATGAACACCAACTCATAATGAGGCTACAACCTCAGTTTTGCAAGCTGCAACTTGCTAAGAGCACCAACTCTATGTTTTCTCTAGCACCCACTAGAAGGAAGCACCAACTCCCTGGTTTCTCTAGCACCAACTAGAAGGAAGCACCAACTCCCTGGTTTCTCTAGCACCAACTAGAAGGAAGCACCAACTCCCTGTGTTCAAGCACCCACTTGAACCTTTGAGGACACCAGTCCTCCCTAGCTCCTCCCAACCTCCCTGAAATATAAATATTTGCTACTGAAACTTATTACAGTGATATGATGTTCAACAATGGCTTACCAAACTTATCATTGTTCTACTGCATTTCGTTGCTCTGTCTGCCTCATTTCCTTTCTACACACATCACTTGCGTTGTATGTTCTTCCTCTTTTTATGTTCTATGCTCCATGTCCATTGCACAATTCCTCTTCTGTGCTATTAAGCTGTTGCACTCTCCTTCTTCTTTACACATGAATCACCTTCACCAACAACAACCACCGCAACCACCAATAGCAACAACAACCTCATCTCTTCTCTGTACAGTGTATATATAGCTTATGTGCATCTTGTGCATGCAATATTTTCCATTCCTATGCATTCTCATACCGCGCCAATCTCATCCACCTATCGAGTGCTTTGTGTGATCATCATCGTAACTCTTCAGCTTCTCTGGCCGTTTTCCCACGCGTTCAGCATCACTGGATGTCATGTTGAGATTCCTCAGCCTCTCTGGCAGTTGGGACTCTTCGTCTTCTCTGTGATAGTCGAGCTCACCTTCTCTATTTTAGTTACAGGCTTCCACGCTCATCCATCTGTCAATCCCTTCTAAAAATAGTCTTCCTTCACTTAGACGAAGATTGGAGACTCTTCATCTCCTCTAGCGATCGCACAGGGGTTTCTTTGAATTCTCTATAAGATGCCATCAATGGTTTCTAGTAGTTTCACTGTTTCATGCATCAGTAGCCCTCTAATCAACACTTGATCTGACGGTTCAGATTATATCACGATTTCACCTATCGCAATATCGGGATTCCTGATGTCAATTTTCTTTAACATGTCTAACTCTCGATCCCCGATGCCTCTCCATTGACTGGAATCAACGGTCCAGATTTGATCTTAATTCAACGACTATGATTTAAGTCGCGATTTTTCATATCGAGAAATCGGGATTCCTGTTGCAATGTTTCTTTGACATTTCCAAAACGCGATCCTCAAAACTCCGACGTGGTGTCCATCTTCTGACGTCACACGTGGATTGACACATGTTGAATACTGCCACATGTCACTCTGATTCGTGACTTACATGTGCCTAAAATGTTGAATCAGTCTGACGCTTGTCATTACCTGGTTGTGCCACGTGTTCCTAGCTGACGTGAGTCAGGTCGACGGTCTAGATCACATCTTGATCTGACGGTTCAGGTTCAATTAGGATTTCACACATCGCAATTTCAGGATTCTTGATGTCAATATTATTTGACATCTCCAACTCTCGATCCTCAAAACCTCGACAGGGAGTCGAATCAATGTTCCACATAACCCCCTGAGATGGATGGTCCTCCTGCTTCCGGGATTTGTGAGCCCTCTACTCCTTGCACTTTTTAAAGATCATGCAGGTTTTCCTTGATCCAACGGTGGTCGGACCCTGCGCTCAGATCTGACACCTCTAACTTCAATTAGCCCTCCAGCTAAGCTCGTGGTCCACGTGACCTCCCCCTATATGACCGCAGCCAAACCTCCTCATCGGGGTTTCGGACTTTCCAATGTCGAAACATGTATGTCCTTAGGATTCGCGATCACTTGAATCTCGACGCGCTCTTTACGCACTAGCTCTCCTAGCTATGATCCTAGCCCATATGACCGTTATCCCCGTGACTGTAGTCTTACCACTCGTCGTGGTTTCGAGCTTTTCAATGCCACAATGCATTGGCTCACGAGATTCCCGATATGTGAAACCCCGATGAGTCAACCCTCCTTTCAGGATTTCACCTTGGCTTTTCCCAATGGTAAACCTCGTGTAGCTCTTGTCCGATCTGACGGCTGACGGGATTTCTGAATGAGATCCAATGACTCTCAATATCTCCCTTCTGTAGGCTTCTCCTGATCTCCTCCTGGACGTAGAAACCAATGGTCCAGATCTTCTTCTTCAGACGATCTGATGGTGGTTGTGCTCCCTCTTGAGTTTTGCACACTTTCCTCCCAACCTTGGGAGAATTACAAGTTCTCAATGGCCTGGACCTTTGTCTTCCTTCTCCTCTGTGAACTCTTGTATCTTTAGCTTTGTTGTGTGCATTCTCCTCGACGTTGTTCCTCCTGAGATTTCACTTCCAAATCCCCAAGGGATTCTTGGACTTCTGTGCCCCTGAGGAGTCTTCACATGCACACTCAGTGTTGTCTCTCCTGAGCTTCTCACATGCTCAGATCCCTAAGGGATTTTATCCTTCTTCCTTTCTCCTGCAGATGGAGAAATATGGATGCCCTTAATTTTATCCTTCTACCTGTTAAACGCACTACATTTGACTCTGCACTAATTTCTCATGAGCTTACGTTGTTCATGTTTTTCCATCGATGCACACTCTGATCCTGCCATCTTCACTGTTGTACTTTCCATCAATGACAAGCATACGCTACCTGTTAAACATTTTCCAACAGTGGGAACCTTTGATATTTATATAAGTTTCAATTGTTTCTCTTCTGAGAGGTTTGATGCAAGAAGTGCATAGTTCCTGCAAGGAGTGAAAACGTTGAGTCAATATTGAATTAGAAGCTCATAAGAGGTAGCGTGAAACTTTGCATAGGAATTGCAAGGAGTTCAAATTCGCTAGGTGGAGAGAAAATTTCAAATAATACCCATGCAAGGTGTGCGTCAGGCCAACACCTAGTCGAAGTGTTGAGGAACTCTCAGAGAGGATGAATGCAAGGAGTGCGCAGAGATATTTTTGGAAAAAATATCCAAGTCCAAAATATTGCATAGGTTCAAAGGATGTAAGGAGTGAGCGAGAGGTCTGAAATCTTGGGAGAAAAAATATCAGAGGAGATAGGGAGTACAAGATTTGCACAAGACGGACTTGGAAAAATTCCTAAGTACGAAATATTTGAAGTGTTCAGAGGAGGCATTTGAGGTTTGAATCACCCTGTGTGGTCAAGCTCAAGAATATTAGAAATCAAATACCTTGAAAGGGAAGGAGGTTTATTATTTAGAAGTCAAACGGATGAGATACATTCAGGGAGAGTCGATATTATCTACGACCCTCAGATCTGGAGAAGTAGCGAGGGCATTAAATCTCGGAAGTCCTTTGAACTTCGTATACTTAGAGGATTTCATATTTGGAGTGAAAAGGAAGCAGAACCCCTGAAGTTTCGAAGTATGGAACCTAATATAGACCATAGATCTATAAAAGGACACATGTCAGCAGATCTATGTGTCTAGGAGACTGACACTCCAGAATGAAGGGGTCATTGTAGCAAAAGTTTGAAAATATTCCGATGCTCTAAAGAGAGGAGGAGATCTTGACCATTGGCTGCAACAAACACGTGGGAGGAGATCCTGCACTCTAGAGGATAGACACTTCAGGGGATAATTGAGGTTTTGTTGCATGGGTCAGGATACCCGAAGGCTCCAAATACCAGATTAAATCCGCCGAGGCATAGGGGCCATTGATTTGAGTCCTCCGTGATTTTGCAAGTCCGACGCTCTGGAGGTTTTATAGTGTTGGACACCCAGGACTCGCAAAGCTTAGAATCCCAGAGTGAATCATGGTCATTGGTTGACAGGATGGAGCAGACCGTTGATTTCTTAATGTGTGTATTCATCGGTCGGACAGAATTGTGGAGTGGCACTTCCAAAACTCCCAAAGCCTGAAACCATGAAGCTCGTATCACTATCGATCTGATGGGAGATTAGAAAACTCTCGATCTACTTTGGAGCTCGACACTCTGGGAGAGTTGTGTGTTGGAATGAGTGGACTCGCCAAAGCCTAGATTCTCAAACTCCATCCCAACTATAGATTTTTGCAGACACTGTGAGCTGTTGATCCCTGTTGTGGTTTAGTGCTCCATTAAAAAGGTGTTCAGAAGGATTACAGTTACATTCTGGTTGAGGCTCCCGAATATTGATAGATCGAAGTCTTGAATTCTGAGGAGAATAGAGGTTTGGCCCACAGTTCCTAGGAAGGCTTTGTTAGTGCTCAAGGACCCCCAAGAAGTAGATTTTCACATTCGGGAAGGAGAATTTAGGACCTGTCTAGTGGATTTGAAGGTTCAGTAGGGACCAGCGAGCTGATCCATCTCCCGAATTGGACGATCCTTAGACCGAGAGGTCAAGTGGGCCCTAGGAGGTGGGGGGGGGTTATGCATCACACAATTTTTCAAACTTCCTATGATGGTCTTCTTTGTGAGCATCCCATTTCAAAAAAAAATCCCTAGATAACAACTGCTCTATTTTTTATTTTCTGTCAAAAGTCTCTTTAACCTTCTATTGATATTGATGTTCCTTCTCAAAAAAATTCTCTCTTGCTTGTTGCAATTCTACAATATGACAAATCCTTCTAATTGCATCATTAATTTTAGCTTCAATTTCCTACAGAAAATTTATAACTGGCAAAGAAAGTTGTACTGGAAAAAATGTGTTCATTCCATATACTATCTTAATCGGTGAAGTTCCAATTGCTCTTTTTGTGCTAACACAATCATCCCACGAGGAATATTTCAACTTTGCAACCCAATCCATCTTGTTATCTTAAAAATGTTTCTTAATGATCCCGACCATACTTTTATTGGATGATTCGGCCATGCCATTACCCTATGGGTAATAAGCAGTGGAATGTCTAAGCTTGATTCCATAGTTTTCACAAAATCTTACCATGTTAGTAGATTTAAAAGTTGCAATGTTTCCTTTGATGATCACTTTCAGACACCCAAACCTAGATAAAATATTTTCTTCAAGGAAAATCATGATTACCTTATCAGTTGTCCTCCTTGTAGGTATATCTTCTATCAACTTCGTGAAGTAATCTATAGTTGTCAGAATCCATCTATGTTGGCCACTAGATGGAGGATGAATTTCACTTATGAAATCAAAATCCCACTATTGGAAAGGTCCAGACACTTTTACAGGATTGAGAGGTAAAGGATTAAGATTTTGTTTTCCAGCAAACCTTTGGAATTTTTCTCATTCTCTAACCTTTTCATGGACATAAAAAAATAGACTAGGCTAATAATACCCAGCCCTAAGTATCTTATATGCAGTGGAATTCCAGAAGTGATGTCCCCTACACACTCCTTCATGAAACTCTGTCATGACTCTCTTTGTTTCTTCTTCATCAAGGCATCTCAATAAAAATCCAGAAGGGTCCCTCCAAAACAGAGTTTCATTGTTCACACAATACTTTACATCTTGAGTTTTAGGGATCTTACTTTAGACTTATCCATCCCTGGAGGAACTTGGAAATTCTGCAGAAAATAAAGGATGTCTTTGTACCATTATGATTCAAAAATATTTTCATTGATCTGAAAACTATTGTTTTGATATTGTAAACTTCCTGAATTTTTGTAGATGTAGTCAAATCCCAGAGCTATGCAATTAGAATCATCTAGCAGCTTAGATAACCCCTGGAATTTGACTATCTTGGCTGGCTTGATTTCCATGTCATATTCAAGCAACTTATCTATCCATTTACTTATCTTTCCATCATTTTCTGACTGAGTCAAGATATCTTTAATAGCACTAGATGGTACATATGCGGTGATTTTGGAAATTATCACATAAAATCTAAAAGATTTTAATACTTTAACCAAAGAAAAATTCTGCGTCTCCATGATATCATATTTTAATTCAACATCCTAAAGTCTCATGCTAAAAAAGGCAATGGGTTGTTCAAAACCCTCAGAATTTCTCTGTAAAAGGGTAACTGCTAAAGTATCTTGAGATGCAAAAGAAAAAATCAAGAACTCTTTTTCAAAATGTAGACTAATTAAAAGAGGTGCATTTGAAATAGCCTACATAATAGATTGAAAATAATCTTTAGCTTATGTTCTCCATTTGATCTCACTGCCTTTATTCAACATGTCAGTTATGTGTTTGACAACTCGGAAAAGTTGGGAATAAACCTTCTAAGAAAGTTTGTCTCTCCAAAAAAAGACTAGATTTATTTGTAAGTTCTAGGGATAGAAATATTTTGAATGGCTATCACTCTACTAGGATCAATATTAACTCCATCAGCTCAAACAATATGACCTAGCAATTTCCCTCGTTCTAAAGAAAAATGAGTCTTTTTTGGATTTAAAGAAAGACCATACCTTCTACACTTCAGGAATACCTATCTCAAATTTTGTAGATGTTCCTCGTCATATTTATAGAATATAGTAATTTCATCCAAATAGATGAAAACAAACTTATCCTTCACTCCCACAAAGGCAATATCCATAGCTCATTGAAAGGTGGCCCCAACATTCATCAAACCAAAAGGGATTTGAGCATAAATAAAAGTTCCCCATGGTGTGGCAAAATTAGTATTTTCCATATCATCTAGATGACCAACTACTTGGCTGTATCCAAAAAACCCATCAATCATAGACAACTTGCTAGATCCTACTACCCTCCGTAAGATATGTTCCATTTTGGGAAATGGATAGTTGTCTTTCTGAGAACACTTGTTTAAATTTATGAAATGGACACAAAGTTTGATTTCAGCATTGTTTTTTCTCACTGGCACCATATTTTCTATCTAGACATAATACCTCAAGGTCACAATGATATTAGCATATAAATGTTTCTTGACTTCCTTCTCCATAATAGGTAACAAAAGAG
Source organism: Picea engelmannii (assembly GCA_009831015.1). Taxonomy (NCBI): domain Eukaryota; kingdom Viridiplantae; phylum Streptophyta; class Pinopsida; order Pinales; family Pinaceae; genus Picea; species Picea engelmannii. The sequence continues at coordinate 133,596 of ML800379.1, read as the reverse complement.
GACTAATATGTCTTAACTTCTTCTTGAAAGGTTTTACATTCTCCTTCAAAGGTATCTTGTGTTGAATGATAGTTTCATCAAAGGTCCTAAGATCTTCATATTTCCATGCAAAATTATCAATGAACTCTTTCAACAGTTCCTCATATTTAACTCGATATTCTACTGATAGAAATTTTGATAATTTGACATGCTTGGGATTGGAAACAGTCTCAAGATTGCAATCAATTGCGTCTACTTCTTTTTTCTGAATTAGGGAGCTTCACAAGAACGTCATTATGATAAAAAATTCTTTGAAGAGGTACCAGATCATTTTGGATGTGATTAGTAGGAAAATGCAATATCTTATGCCCAACAATCATATTATGAAAAATTAAATTATGGTTAACCTCATCTAAATCATCATCTTGGTCGTTATGAATTGAAGAAAATTCATCAATAGCTTCAATGAATATTTTGATTTCAAAATCTTCCTCAAACACTCTTCAATACTTGACATTATCTGGAATACAAGGCCTATACCTAAACTCTACTTCATATTTCAACTTTGGGAGTAAAGGAGGTTTAAAAGTACTTGTCGCCACAACCAGTGAATAAGCCTGCTCATTCTGATTTCTTGGAATATATACAATGTTAAAAGATAGAAAGAAGGCTTCGATGATATCCCATACCTCATTTATGTAGTCTTTGAACAAAATGTTCTTTGTATGATATAGATCTCTAACTTGTTGTACAATGAGCTTGGAATCCCCATGAACCTTTAAATGTTGAATTTTCATTTCTTTAGCTGCCCTAAGACCTAACAATAGTTTTTCATACTCTGCAATATTATTTGTTGTCTCAAATTCTAACTTGTAAGACAGGGTAATGACTTCATTTTCAGGAGAAATCAACACTACACTTGCCCATGTACCTTTTATGGATGAGGCTCCATCAAAATATAATCTCCACAACAAATTTTTATTCTCAGAAGACTATGGAACAATAACTAGTTTAGTCAAAGAAAAATACTATTGGACAACATTATCAATATGAAATATAGAGGATACCAAATCCACATCATGATAAATTCTTCTAAATTCCCCTCCAAAAATAGGTATAATGGAATAAGAGAGATTCTTTTTAAGATATCCCCCAATCTTCTTACACCAAGTTCTGGACAACAACATACCAAACCTAGGAGGGATATCAGCTACAACAATATCCATGACTAAACTTTTTGTTGGGATTTGGGATAATGAAACAGCAAGGTCTTTGATAACCCCCAAGCATTTGAATTTTTTGGAATCAAAGGAAAATATAGCATGGTAAGATTTGGTAATATCTAAGCCTAATTCTTCCATGACAACCTTTGGCATAAGATTATGGGAGGCTCCAGAATCTAACAATAAATTATGACGAATTCTGTCAGGAATGTTTATTGAGACATAAAAAGGGAGAGTGGAGGCATCCCTCTCTTCTACAATTGGCCCTAAGAAAATAGTTTGTTTTTCATCTTGGAGATTAATCACATCAGTAACAGGGTCTATGACAAAAGAAGCTTGTAACCATTTCAAAATTTGACTCCTATAAGAATTAGTTTTAACCAACTCAGTTAAAGGAATAGGAATTTTGATCTTACTTATCTTATGTTCTAAACTGAAAGGAGATGAGAACTTTTATTCTTATGGGGATATTAATTTCATAGCATGTTGTACTTGCTTCTTTTCAGGATTTTTGTTTCCTGTTTGTATTGTTGGGGAAGTAGATTTATCTTTTTGAGGAGAATATTTAGCAGGAACATGTTTGGATCTAAGATTGTACCCTTGTTGGTTTGTATTACAAAGAATTTTATATGAACATTCACCATCTCGTGCATTCAATGAATATTCATATTCATTCTATGTTAGGTGACTAACAACAGGTTCATCCCCAAACAAATGAATATCCACATCTTCATCTACCTCTTCAGCTTCTTGATTTTCCTCAATAAAATTATTCTGTAAGGGTGTCTGGATTTTATGATCATCATTGTTCTTCTTATCCCTCTACAAGATCTGAGGGTTATAAGGTCTTCTATATTTATTTGTATTTCTATTTCCTTCCTGAGGTGTATTCTATTTTTTCTTTTCCAATCTGAGTTTAGACAACTCAAATGACATTTCCTCCATTTTTATTTCCATATCCTCCAAGGAAATCTTCTGGTTTTCCATATTTGATGAAGAGGACTTATACTCTTCTTTTTTATTTCCCTTATCTGACCTCTTCTTGAGTTTTTATGATGCTATAATGTTGAATTCAACTTCTAGAGATGAATCTTGCATATCAACCAGAGTGGTTGATCTTCTTTCTCTTAGTAATAGACAAAAATCATCATCGAAGGAATTAGCATGAGTGACCTTTGCTAACCTTTCAGCTGGCCTAATATCATTTGGTATCTTCTGGTACATCTGATTAAATCTCTAAGAGAATTCAAATACAGAATCACCATTCTTTCTTCGAAGATTGTTAAATGTTTTCATGCAATGCAAGTCATCTTTCTTGTCTCCCCACTTTCTCAAGAAGGTAGCATCAAGATCTGTAATAGTAGTAATGGAGTGAGATCTTAAGTTCTTGAACCACTTCCTCACTTCTCCATCTAAATTTTGGACAAAAATCCTCATCCATGTATCATCATAATCCACTTGAAAATTGTCAGCAAAGGAGTAAAAAGTTGTCAAATGTTCCTCTGTGGTTGTTTCTCCTTCATTGTCAAACCTTGGAAGGTACTAAAGGTTCATATCTTAGCACCATGATCACATCCATTGGATTGGGTGGTGTTGCACCTTCCATTGTTTGACCACCTAAAGGTTGATTTATATGTGGTGACTGTGGTGATGAGGGCTTAGGAATATTCACTAATTGAATCTTTGGATAAGACTAGAGAATTTCTTCAGCAAGTTTTTTAGCAGCAAGGATAGTAACTTGGAGGCTAAGATTGGGTTTCTCTTCTTGATTTTCTTCAAGGATTGGGAATTTTTCTAACGGAATGTAGTCTACTCCTTCAAGAAATTCAAGTTTTTCTTAAGATTTATATCTACTCTCTAGATAGGGTGGGTAAAATGGTTTTGGTTCAACAAATTCCTCTTTCCCTGAGGTGGATCCTTCAGGATGGGGTATGCAAGATACCAGATATATAAAATATGCAGAACAGAAATGAAATGCTAGAAATAACATAATAACAGTAAAATATCCAGCATAATCTTCACAATACATAGAAATGATTCACGAAATAGCAACAGAAATAGCACTTTGAATCAGATAGCAATGTTCACAGGCCTCTTCGAGGGGGAAACCTCCAATCGAGCAGTGCTCTATTACAATAATATCCAAGCTAGGGTTCTCATACCCTCGAATCCTATTTATACTAAAAAGAAGCATCTAG
>ML800379.1:96122-116696 GCA_009831015.1 Picea engelmannii | reverse complement strand
GGACATAAAAGCCCTGGATTGAATGCATCATGGAAGAAAAATGAAAATTGTAGTAATAGAGATCGATGAGATTCAATGGGGAGATCCAAGGGCTATTTAAAAAGTACAAGCTACAATTGCACAGTGTTCAAGTAGGACAACAAAATTCTGATGTACAATATGATGTACATGACATCCTGTAGAGACAACAAGAGGAAAGACCTTGTCAAGGAAAGTTAACCTTTTAGGAACAAAGGGGGAAAATAGTCAGAAGTAGAGAGATAACTGTGACAGGGGGAGTCATCCACTCATGAGAAGATTGATAAAGGAGTCGGAGTAAGAGAGGTGAGCAATTTTGAATTTTTCACAGAGGATACAGCGGAAGCTGAAGATGAACAGGTCCAAGAATCAGAAAGAGAAGACTCTGGTTCAGATACAAATATTCTTCAGGCCTCATATAAGAGAGTCCTTCCTGTTAGGGGGAGTTTGTATTGATTTAATATCTGATACCTCCTAAAATACTACAACAGCTCAGGGGGAGCATGTTCTCTTTGACATTGATGTCAAAGGGGGAGAAAAGAATCTGGGTGCCTTTGTTTCCATCAATGACAAAGGGGGAGATTGTTGGAAATGTTTAACAGATTGTCATTGATGGAAAGTACAGCAATGAAGATGGCATGAATACAAGAAGAATGTAACAGATGGGCACCAGAAGTATTTTGGGAAGAAGCTGCAGAGAAACCTCGATAAGATCATAAGAGATAGTGCAGAGGATGTTTGGTATGTTTTATAAGCAGCGTGAGCTTGTCATTGATGGCAAGTACAACAGTAATGATGGCTTGAGTACAACACCAATGATCAACAGGAAAATAGAAGATAAGTCCAGGAAGATCGAGTGATCGAAGGCAATGCTGGCAAGTACAACAGTGATGATGGCTTGAGTACAACAGCGATGATCAACAAGCAAAGAGAAGATAATCCTAGGAAGATCGAATGATCAAAGGCAACGCAACATTGACAAAATGATTGAAGGCCCGAGAAGCATTTATGATCGTTGGATCCCATCCAAAATTCCCGAAAGCATGAGGGCCGTCAGATCTGAATAAAGACAAGAAGAGGGCGTTGAAGAGGAGAATAGATATCAGGTGTCAGATCTAAGCACAGGGTCCGACCACCATTGGATCGAGGAAAACCTGAACGATCTTTAAAAGTACAAGGAGTAGAGGGCTCACAAATCCCGAAAGTAGGAGGACCGTCCATCTCAGGGGGTTATGTGGACCGTTGATCTGACTCCCTGTCAGAGTTTCGGGGATCAAGAGTTGGAGATGTCAAAGAATATTGACATCAAGAATCCCAAAATCACGATGTGTGAAATCCCGACTGAATCTGAACTGTCAGATCAAGATGTGATCTAAACCATCGACCCGACTCACGTCAGCAAACCACGTCATCTAGGAACACGCGGCACAACCAGGTAATGACAAGTGTCAGACCGATTCAACATGCCAAGCACATGTAAGTCACGAATCAGGGTGACATGTGGCAATTATTTAACACATGTGACGTCATCAGACTTACACCATGACGGATTTTCGAGGATCGCATGTTGGAGATGTCAAAGAAACAATGCAACAGGAATCTCGATTTCGCGATATGAAAAATCACGACTAAAATCGCAGCCGTTGAATCAAGATCAAATCTGGACCGTTGATACCAGTCCATGTCGGAGTTTCGAGGATCAAGTGTTGAAGTTGTCAAAGAACATTCACCACAGGAATCCCGATTTCGCGATATGCGAAATCACGATGTAATCTGAGCCGTCAGATCAAGCTTTAATCTAGACCATTGATTCTAGTCAATGGAGAGGCATCGGGGATCGAGAGTTGGACATGTCAAAGATTATTGACATCAGGAATCTCGATATCGCGTTAAGCAAAATTGCGATTTAATTACAGCCGTTGAATAGAGATCAGATATGGATCGTTGATCAAACTCCATATCGGAGTTTCACGAATCGTGACATAGAGAGGCAAAGAACTCAATGCATCAAGAATGCCAAAATCGCAAAATTGGGATTCAATCATAGCCATTGAATCAAGATTATATCCGGACCATGGAATCACAGGACATGTGGCAAGTGATCAAAATTTCGCTGACTTGGGGTCAACTGAGCATAGTGTCAAAAATCGTGAAATGCGAAATTGCGAAAGCGCCTTATGCATAAGGCTGTGGTCACAGCCCTTGGACACATCAACGAGAGATGGAGGAAAGAGATAGAGAAACCAAGCTCGTTTTCGAGGATCGCGACTTGGAGAGGCAAGAACACAATGCAACAGGAATGCCAAAATGTTGAAACCTGATTTAAAGGCAATATTAATAAAGCTCATCTAACAACGTAGATTAACCTAAAGGAGATCCGAGGGCTACTATTGCACGACACACTGAAACTGCTAGAAACCATTGATGGTTTCTACCAGAGGATGCGAAGACACTTTGGGATGACTGACAGAGGAGGTGAAGAGTCTCTGAGAGGAATGAAGAGGTTCGTGGAGGCGATTGACAGCTGATGAGCATTGAGGCTTGTAACTAAAATAGAGAAGGTGAGTTCGACTATCATAGAGAAGACGAAGAGTCTCAAACTGCCAGAGAGGCTGAGAAATCTCGGTATAACATACAGTGATGCTGGACACACGGGGTGAACCACCAGAGAAGCTGAAGAGTCACGATGATGATCAGACATAGCACTAGAGAGGTGGAGGATAACGACGCGGAGTCAGCATGCAGAGGCATTGCGAACATTGCATGCACAAGGTGCACATAAGCTATAAATACATGGTACATAGAAGAGATGGGGTTGTTGTTGTTGTTGGATTTTGCTGTGGTTGTTGTTGGTGAAGGTGATTCATGTGTGAAGAAGGAGGAGAGTGCAGCAGCAGAAATGCACAGAAGAGGAACTGTGCAGTTAATTGACATGGCGCATAGAGCATAAAAAGAAGAAGAACAGATAGCACAAGTCATGTGTCCAGGAAGGCAATGAGGCAGACATAGTAACGAAATGCAGCAGAACAGTGATGAGTCTAGTAAGCCATTGTTGAACATCTTATCACTGTAATAAGTTTCAGTAGCAAAGATTTATATTTTAGGGTGGTTGGGAGGTGCTCGGGAGGACTGTTGTCCTCAAAGGTTCAATTGGGTGCTTGAACACAGGGAGTTGTAGCTTCCATCTGGTTGCAGCCAGAGAAACCAGGGTGGCATGGTGGTGCAAGGGAGAACTATTTTTCTCTGTTATACAAGTTGGTTGCCTGTATGATTGGAAGTTGGTGCTTCCATCCAGTTGGTGCTGGAAACACTCAGGGAGTTGGTGCTTCCTTCTAGTTGGTGCTAGAGAAACCAGGGAGTTGGTTCTTCCTTCTAGTTAGTGCTGGAGAAACCAGGGAGTTGGTGCTTCCTTCTAGTTGGTGCTAGAGAAACTAGGGAGTTGGTGCTTCCTTCTAGTTGGTGCTAGAGAAACCAAGGAGTTGGTGCTTCCTTCTAGTGGGTGCTAGAGAAAACAGAGAGTTGGTGCTCTCAGCAAGTTGCATCTTTCAAAACAAAGGTTGTAGCCTCATTATGAGTTGGTGCTCATATGTATGATAATGTAAAGAATGTAATTATTACTTATCATATAAAGAAAAAGAGGTTTTTACCCTGTATGGGTTTCCTCGGAAAATACATGTCTCTATGTTTCTCATATATGTGACTGATGTTGAATGTGCCAGTGTTTATTTCCCTGCATTATTGTGATCATCATTCAGTGTTTCTGCAAAGAGTTTTAAAAGAAGGATAATTGTTTAAGCTCGGAAAAATTGATTCACCCCCCCCCCCTCTCAGTTGTCCAACAGAAAATATTACTAAAAAATCCCTTTAAAGCAACCTTCTCAGTACATAAGCATTTGTCATAAAATCATATAACATCAACAAAGTGTTTCAAAAGAAAACAGGAATATGATAAACAGAGAATGAATACAAAACTGACCATTAATTTTATTAGCAGCCGAAGTCTTTACATAGGTAAGATGAATCAAAAACAGTGTTTAGATATACAATATTAATCCAAAACAAGGATCGAACCCTTTCTTCCTCTACTTCATCAAATATATAGAGTTTTAAATCAATTTCATACATTTATGATCAAACTGATTTCTAGGGATATCTCAAAACTAACTTCTACAGGTCCTGGGGGCAAATTTTTCCTATATCTATTGATACATAGAAATAGAAAATAGTTACAACTTAGATCTTATAATATAGGAAACAATTTTTCATATATATAGGTATTTCGTTGACTTGATTGCACCTAGATGGAATGTTGCATCCTTCACTTAATCTTCTGAGATCCACCTGTTCCAATACTTTGACAACTCAAAAATAGATGATTGATATGTATTGTTATCCACCCAAAAAAGGTTGTAAAATAACTTTAAAATGGATATCATACTCTCTCTTCATATTCCACAAAATATTTACCTCATCATCATCTTTTCCCATCAAAAAAATTCATTTATGTGCTTTCTTCTACAAAATCTGCTGGTACAGGTGTTCCTGTGGCTCCAATATTTTTACTCTGAAGAGTTCTGTGGGAAATTCCTGTAGCACTTCTTTTTAAGCCTGATTTTAATATCCTTTGTTGATCCATGTGGATATCGGTGGCCACCCACCTTTTCCAACTGGCTCAAAATAACTTTCTGGCAATTTTGACAATTTACTATTTTTGGTAGGTTTTAACTTACGGGGCCATTTTGAGGGCCTAAATGAAGGTTTTTCGAGATTTAGGTTCTCAATGATAGTTGAAAGAATAATTAATCCCCCAAAATGAATCTCCTCAATGATACCTTTCCAACGAGCTATCATACACCTAAAACAAAGATCGTATGCAAAAGTTACGACCCCAGGAAGTTGATGTACTAACTTACCCAAACGGGGCCCACATGAATTTTGGCGCTTCATATCCTAGGGTTAGGTTTTCTGATGTCTAGGAATTTTGGCATTCTCGTTTATTGTAAAAGGGCCTTCAGAGCCTCATTGTAACCATCTTCTTGCGAATGCGAGTAGCCGTCACATCTCTTCTCAGAGATAAGCTGCCACCATTCTAGCGAGTCTTTCACTCTGTATTTTTACAGTCTCTGTACATTTCTTTGATTAATAGAAATCGTGTATTACTGTATATCTGTGTTTATGGTTGCATATTTGATACATTTATGTTATATTATTGAATATTTGCAATATCTCTGTGCATTTCTTTATTATATCTCCGCTCTCATTTCGTGCTGAAAATAATCTGGATCATTTGTGCCCTTTTCTTTCCCAAGTTATAGTCAATCATTACTCATAGGGCTATAATACGTCAAGTTCATGAAAAAAAAAAAATCTTTCAGCAAGCATCCATCATCATTAGTCAAAAATTAGGTTTTGCATAAACACTTAAGTTCTCGAATTGAAACCTCTCCCTAGAAGACATATTTAGCTTCCTCATCTAACATATCCAAATTGTTACCTCTTGTTTGCTTTGTTTCATAACGAGCTGTCATTTTCTTTGGGTTACCATCTTCAGATCTGGTCAAAGGTTTTGGTCCCTTCTTTCTCTGTTTACTCTGTTTTCTATGTTGTCTGGTAGAAACTTTGTCTTTTTCTGTAAGAAACTTTTTATTTGTTTCTAGATCCTTTTTCTTAATTTTCTTCTTCTCTACTTTGGTTTTAGAAATCTTCTTTCTTGTTGATGGATCCACATTAGGGTTTGTAGGTTCCTCGTCGATTACTATAACCTTATCTTTGATTACAGGGTTATACACGGCTTTGGATTTCAATATGAATTTGTTTTGTGGCCTAGTAAAACTTTTCCTTATCAGAAATTTATATCTATCAACATCATCTTCAAAAGAACTTGAACTAGGAGGAACAATATTTGTGACAGGTTCTTTAGGTTGTATAGGGTTTGCATGTACCTCTACTATTTTAGGTTCTTGAATTTCATTCAACATCATAGGTTATCCTAACCTTTTAATTTTTATGATATAAACCTTATGTGCATGAGGGAAAGGATTCCTACCTCCACCCAATGCATGAGAAGATCATTCACCTGTTTGCAAACTGGTTGGAGTAGTCTCGACTTGTTCATCTGAAATATTCAAACTGGTCTTCCTTTTATTATTCCTTGAAACAACAGGTGGACTTGTGCTTGATGATTCTCCTTGCATTGGATCAATAACTTTATCAGTCAAATTTTGGGTAGGAGGATGATCTTCTATTTTAAACCCTAACTAGATCAAGAATTGATCCCATGTCCTTTGTCTTTTCTCTATCTTTTCTTTAATGAGTACCTTAATTAACCCTTGATGATAGATACCATGTGGGGGAGTCTTGGGGTTTGCTTGAATTTTCATGGCCATTTTATTTAGGTCCCTCAAGAAATAATATGGAAAACTCATCCTTTTAATCCCTGACAAATGAAGGAGGAATCGAAGATGAAACATGAACACAATAGAATAACTTCCTTGACATGTGATATAACATTTGAGAACCAGCAAGGCCTCCATCCATTCATCAACTATCCAATCCCTAGGAATACCCTTGGCCCAATTGGGATATTTGTTCTCTGGTTTTGGGAATCGATTAACATCCCCACATGTAATTGATTTGTTCTTGAACCATTTTTCTATATCAAGAGGGAGATTACAAGTTGTTTCTATTGACTCCTCTGTAATCTACATTATCAGATTAGCAATCTGAACCCTTTTTCCATCAAATCCTTCATCAAAGGCCCGAGCTACACCATAGTGATAACCATCTAATTTGGCACAATAATATACCAACCATCCTGGTCAAAGACATGTATGTTGTTTTTGTATGCCTCCATAATCCCAGGTCCTTCAGGTTCCTTTCTGTTTACGTGTCCACTTTTAACCAGATCTATTGTCATGACTAGAAGACTAGATATATTGTTGTAGGAGTGGGATATGTCTTCTATGTGGAGATATATACGATATTTTTTGGCTATATGGAGGAAATTTAAATTGACTATCTGCAATTTGAAACTTAGAGTAATGAATCATATGCCAGGTTAAAAGAATTGTTTTAAAAAACCCCATCTGCATGACGTCCTGGATAAAATATATGAAAATTTGAAAGTACCGATAAATTTTCAAGTTGTGATATTGATTGGGTACTTGATAACCGCCTTGAGTCTTTCATTCTTCCAGGTAGGACGATCCACATCTTCAAACTCCTCCAACAATACTCGTAATGATAAAAATAAGGACAAGTAGAAGTTCCTGTAGCACCCTGCAAAATTGTCCTTTGGCATATTTGGATGGAATTGACTTGAAAGTCATTATATAACTTTGGTAATCATGAGACATAAGTTATGACATGACATATGAATATGATGGAAATATTTAAAACTAATGATGTCATGAGACATTCATACAAACATGTACATAACTCCTCCTATCCCCTTGTATCCCCTCTTACAAGACTAAGTATCTCTCATTCCTCTCAATATAATATTATTTTGACCCCCATGATAAAGATGTTAGACCTTTAACAACCTAATGATGAGGGTTTATAACTTATACAAAAAAAAAAACAATGAAGAAAATAAGAGATGAGAGATAAAACTTTGTAGAACATAATAGGTGATAACAACATTGATGTGGATGCTGATGTGAAACCCACCACATGTCCTCTTTGTCATCAGGAGTTATCCATTCAGGTTCCCAAGTCTTCTGACCTCACCCCGATGATGACCTTTTCGTCATCGATTTTCCCTCCTCCCTAACACTTGGCTTCTCACACTCCATCCTTGATGATGACACCTTTCCATTGATCCAAAAACCTTCAAAAGTCATCGATCAAAGGCCCTAATTTTTTCAGTACCACAAATTTGGTCAACAGTTAAAATCCTCCTGCTTCCCTAGTTGGAACCTCTAACATGTGGCACTTGGTATGACACGTGGAACCAAAGTATTTCGACTGCACCCCGATGATGACATTTTCATCGTTGGTTTTCCCTCCTCTAACACATGGATTTATCCATTCAACTTCCCAATTCTTCCGACCAGATCCCGACGATGACCTTTCCATCATCGGTTTTCCCTCCTCCTTAGCAATTGGCCACTCACACTCCATCCTCGATGAAAACACTTGCCCATTGATCCAACAACCTTCAAAATTCAGCAATCAAAGGCCCTAATTTTTTCGATGCCACAAAGTTAGTCAACATTTAAAATCCTCCTGCTTCCTCAATTAGAACCTCTAAAATGTGGCACCTGGCATGACACGTGGAACCTAGACTCAATTCTAACCATGGTCTCAAAACTCCAAATCATCTTGACACATGGAACATCACCCACCTGACACATGGACCCATCCTTCTCTTGACACATGGACTGACGTGGCCATACACATCATTACAAGACACCATGTCTTATCCAATTAGACTTTTACACTTGTCCTCTTCATTGTCAAAACCTCTTATAACCTTCCTCTCGATCACTTTAACAACCCTTCCCAAACGAACAATCCAGATTTTCCTTCTCACTATATTAATGGTTATCATTAGTTCACAATCCCCTTTTCATCATCGGGACCCCTCCTAACCATTCTCCCAATCTCCCCTATGACTCCATCCCTGATGAAAACCTTTTTTTCATAGACTCTCCTCCTCCCTATCATTTAGACGCTCCAAGTCCTTTCCTCAATGATGATGCCTATAAATTGATGGCTTAGATATTTCTTCTATGTCTAATCAATGGATACCCTCTCTAACCATCTCTCCAATGACCCTCCTTATATCAATGACTAATATCTACTCGACCTTTATATCTAATGACCATCGTTGATTTTTTCCCTATTTTTCATAAGAGATCATCGACAATCTATCCCTAGCCTGACTCGATGGTCCAGATCCACCTATCCCGATGAGGACCTTTTCATCATCAACTCTCCTCCTCTTGATCATTTGGATTCTCTAACTCTACCATTTGATGATGAAATCCTCTCCAACCACCTCTCTAATGAACCTCTTGAGATCAACGACTGAGATCTACTCATCCATAGATATAACGACTAAGATGGGATTATTCCCCATTTTCTGTAGGATATCATCAACAATGATATTTCTTGGAACAAATCATCGATGATCTTTCCATAGGAATTATCTGATGGTCCAAATTAACCAATCTTTGGTGATCTCCTTTTGTCATTGAATCTCTTTCTCTAGCACTTTGATACTCCTGTGGCTCCATTTGTCGATGATGACCTTTCAAATCAAAGACCCAAATGTTTCTACTCACCAGATCAACAAATGTGAACTAGCCCCACCACGCAAATAGAAAAAACTCCCCATGGTTCATATCAATGGCCTAGATTGACCCACGAGCATGATTGATGACTTTTGAGCACCTTTTTTAAAATGGGCATATCTTTGGCTAAAAGTGTTGGATTTGAGCCCATGATACCTAGTTGGAAAGGTATCAAGAAGAGGAATGCAGTGGAAGAAGTTTTTAGACCAAAATCATAATGAGAAACCTCATAAATCATAGATAACGATAAGCCACATATTTAGGGGGGGAAATGTATCTACATACTTTAGACAACCATATACGAGGTTGTAGGCGTCAAAATCAATCCTAGAAGAGCATGATTGAAAGTTGAGAAGAGGAGCAGGAGACAAAATGATATGATTCGATGTATTTATTCCAGAAATTCCCATAAAAGTTTCAAGAATAGAAGATTATTCCAATGGATAGAGTCAAAGAATGGTTTTAATGAACGTCATTTGTAAAATACCTAAGGAGAAAAACAATCACTCATGAGTCTTTTCAGTTTCTCTTTGTAATGATCATAAATCCATTTTCAAAAATAGAAGAGAAATTTGAAATATGAGATAAGAAACGAAAGGAAAAGGGAAATAAAGAGTCAGTAGAACTAAAGATTCCCTCTCTTATCTTATAAAAGAGAACTTGTAGGTTTAAGAGATGACTTTTTCCCTTTGTAAACAAATATGACACTATTACTTCTGCAAGAATAAAGAGCAAGAGGCATTCTCGAAATATATGGATCTGGATATATATGAGAATATTCTTTATGCATTGATATTCTAGTTGAGTAGATAGGATTATATTGTATAAATTATCAATGTGTGTTTTTTCTTCTCGTACTATTACATGTTTCCTTGTTGGTACAAAAATGATGTTATGGATATATTGTAAAACTATATGTCTATGTATGTGTAGCATTGTTGTTTTCATTTATCATTAGAATACATGAACTATTTATGGTTCTGATGGTATTACCTTTCACTGTACTCATTCTTTTATCTTTTCTCTTGGGATAGATTAGAAGTAGCTAGGATCATATTATTTTCCTTTCACTTAGATTAGCCTTAGGATTATTTAGAAATTTTGGGGGACAATTTGTTGTTTTCCCCTTTTCACCTTTTAATTTTGAGCAGCAGTGAGGCCCATATAATCATAGGAAACGCTACACCAAATGATACTAAGTCTGATCAGGACTTGCCATCGAGAATTCTCCCATACTTGCTTGACAGGCCATTTGGACCCATCAACTATATGGAGGATAAGGTTACGACATAGCAAATAATTTAAGCACTTGACATAGCTATGAGATATTCCCCACCTAGGTGGTGGGCTACCCATAAAGGAACTCTTTATTCTTGGGATGAGGTCAATATTTACATACAATACCACTTCCTTCCTCCATTCCAAGTAAATGAGATAAGTAAAGATCATAAGATCAAGAGTCAGATGGTAACCTTGGAGACATATGAAATTTTCTCTAATCTAATTGAGCAATTTAAGTGTTGTATTAGGGCATGAGAAGCTACACAACTTCCATATTATCTTTGGGTACATAATTTCTTCCATTCTTTGCAGACAGTTCCAAAATCCTGGAATGTGCATGAAGAGGCTAGGAAACAAACTACATGTTGGAAGGTACTACAAGGTTAGTTTTGTCATGATTTCTCCTTTTCTGGTAAGTTTTCTGAAATTACACTAGTATTCCAACAAATTAATAAAATTGTGTTCACTAATGAATTCAAGCCCAAGTATTCACCTATAGTATACCCTGAACATGAATATCTACTTCAATATTGTTTGTATCCATCTCCTACAAAAATACTTATGGTTTACAGCAAGGTTGACAAGGATCCTAAAGATCTTGAAGACTTGGAGGAACTTAGACATTTGACCTTTAAGGAGTCTGTAGGAACAAGAGAAGCTAAGGATACTCCATTAGGTGATGTCAATAGTTCATATGATCAGCCTATGAAGTTTCAGAAAATGAATATTGGGAGTGAGGAGCATCCTAAGTTGGCTTCTATAAGAGATTATTGGGATGAGAAGACCATGACAGATGTTAGATTACTGAGAGGGGGGTTGAATCAATAATAGAGAAATTATAATCCTTTTTAACCAAATAATCCAAGTGTTATATCAATGTAGAATTATCATCCAATAATGAGAAATGAACAAATGAACAATCATGCACATACCAACACTACAGATTGTACTCTACCAGACACATTTTTTCTTACTTAATTTGGATCCATTATGAAGAAGTTATGACATTTTTACTCGAAACACCTATTTTAGACTAGTTTCGGGACTAGCCACAACCCCTATTTTCCATGGAGTGTAACTCCAAAAATACAACAACCCACAAGATGAATGTTTTTCCACAGATACTTGGATATGTTTCCTCAATGTCATAGAAATTTCACAGTCTGAATCATTCTAGAAAAAACGTTATTTCGAAAATGGTGAGATGACCTGTAAATAACATACCTTAGAAAGCATCATCAAAAGAATTTATCCTCCCTTGAATTTCGGCCTTCTTTTCTTCACCTTCCTTCTGAAAGTTGGCTTAGATATCCTTTGGTTACCTCAGACACCTATAGATATTCAATATGCTCAAGTCTGATCTAAAATGAGAGAGCCTTGCCTCTTATTTATACTCTCCAAGTAGCTTCCTTGAAAACATCTTCTAGGTCACTTTGCCCACTTTCCTTATTTTAGGGTTAACCCACTTCTAATTTCTCCATTAAATTTATTATTTAAATAATTTATTTTGTATTCACTTTGAATTATACTACACTCATCACTTCACTTTATTATTTACCTTCTAAAATCTCTTAAACCACTTTAACCACCTTGATCTTTTGGGGCTTCTAGATGACATATGATGGTCCTCCAACTTCGTAAGGCCATAACTCTCAAAATGTGAGGAGTTATGTGATGTTCCACATACCAACAGAAATGGAATGACATGTAATATCCATATAGAATAGTATTACCTACAAATATATCAAAACTCATACCATTATCAATCAAACAAACTTGGGCCCATTACCCAAACCTAGTTTCTCCATCTTCTTATGGCCATAACTCTCTAACCGTGAGAAGTTATGTGACGTTCCAAATACCACCGGAAATGGCATGACAAGAACTATCCATATAGGATAGTTTCACTAACAAATTCATTGACCTTCATCTCATTATTCCACAAATAAGCATGGGTTCTCTAACCATACTTCTAGGATAACTCAATCCGCAAAGCGTCTTCCCGTGAGGGATTTCACCATAAGGGGACCACTTTGAAGTTAATCCTTTGTGCTATCGAGATTTCTTCAAGGGTTGACATAAATGAAAACCAACCTTAATCAACAACAGATATCTAGTCTCTATTGGGGGAGTATGAGGATTTGTTCCCCAAGAGATTTTCAAAATTTAAATGAATTAAAGGAGACTTGAGAGAAATGAATATAGAATTAAATCATGATTATAAGCCAGTAAAACATAGACCATATTGCCTAAACCATAGAGTCAAATAAAAGGTCAAGAAGGAGATTGACAGAATGCTTACAACTGGGATAATTTTTCTTGTGGATGAGGTTGAGTGGATTAGTCCTATTGTAATACAGAGAAAGAAAGGAACTGAAGATATAAGAGTATGTGTGGACTACGGAAGTTTGAATTCAACCTGTGTGCCTGATCCTTTCCCTACTCCATTCATTGATGAAGTACTTGATCAAGTAGCCAAAAATTAAGCATATTCCTTCACTGATGGATTCTTAGGATATCATGAAGTCAGGATAACAGAAGAAGATAAAAGAAAGACTACTTTTACTACCAAGTGGGGTTCGTTTTCTTATAATGTTATGTCCTATGGGCTTAAGAATGCCGCAATTGTCTTCTCTAGGATTGTTATTACTACTTTATGTGACTTTATCCACAAGTTTCTTAAGGTTTACATGGATGACTGGACTATGTACAACTTTCTGAAGGAACACATAGGCCTACTTTGGTTAATGTTTTACCTCTATAGACAGTTACAAATCTCATTAAATATGAAGAAATGAATATTTTGTGTACATTTTGGAAACTTGTTGGGACATATTGTGTGCAGAGGAGTGTTAGTGGATCCCACAAAAGTTGTTGTTATTCTTAATATTCCTTCCTCTACAAATTAAAATTAGTTGTGATCCACTCTAAGACATACGGGATATTATCGCATGTTTATTAGGAGTTGCACAAGTATAACAACACCACTGGAGAACTTGTTGAAGAAATATGCATTTTTTCACTAGACACTTGAATGTGATAGAGTTCTTAACATTTTGAAAGAAAATTTAAGTAGTGCCCCTATTCTAATGTATCCTAAATGGAAATTTGAAATCCATATGTACATTGATTCATCCAACACTACTTTAAGTTTTGTTCTTGTGTAACCAGGTGAAGGAAATATAGATCATCCTATTTACTTTGCAAGTAGAAATCTATCATAGGCCAAGCACAACTACACAACCACTGAAAGGGAAGGGTTAGAAATGGTTTATGCTCCTAAAAAGTTTAGACACTACTTTTTAGAAGGTCACTTCAAGTTTTTCACTAACCATTCAGCTTTTAAATATTTGGTTAATAAGCATGTTTTACAAGGAAGGATTTGCAAGAGGATTTTATTGTTCTAGGAATTTTCCTTTGAAGTTGTTGTCAATCCTAGAAAGTTGAATGTTGGCCTTGGCCACTTATCTTGGTTAGAGTCAGGATAAATTGGTGGAGCTATAGATGACCAACTCCTAGATGCATATTTATTTAATACTGAAGCTACCCCACACTATCTCTCTGATATTGCCTTATTTTTTAGCACTAGAGTCTACCTTGATGGTTATTCTGCAACACAAAAGAGACATTTGGTGTTCTGTGTAGCAGAATATCAATTAATTTCAGTTCAATTAGATATGTTGGGATTTTATAGAATTATTAGGTGGTGTGTCCTTGACCATGAAAGACCTGAGATATTGTGGGACTGCCATAGTGGATTTGCGGGAGGTCATGTTGGGGGGGAGGAAATTGCATAGAAGATACTTCAAGAAGGATTATGGTGGAAAATTGTGTTCAAATATGTTAAGGAATATGCCAGAGCATGTGATGTATGTTAGCAAGTTGGTAAGCCATCACAAAGGGATGTGTTACCACTACATGTTATTTGAGTATTATAAGCCTTTGAGAAGTGGGTTGTTGACTTAATAGGCCTTATCAATCTTCTAGTTAAACATTCAAAGGAAAGATACATCATCACTACAATAGATTATTTGACTCATTGGGATGAAGAAGAACTTATTAAGGATTTTTCTACATATACAACACCAAGGTTCATTTTTTAGAACATTATTACTCGATTCGGGCGTCCCAGGAGCTTAACCAATGATCAAGGTGCCCATTTTATCAGTGAGACAATTAAAACCCTTACTCTAGAATTTTTGGTTAAGCATCACAAGAGAAATCATATCACCCACAAGCCAATGGTACATTGGAAGCATTCAAAAATATTTTAGAGAGGGGTTTGACTAAAGTATGTTGTGATAATCAGGATGACTAGGATGAGATATTTCCAGTTGTGTTATGGGCCTATAGAACCACTACCAAGAAATTACATAAGTATACCTATTTTCAATTGGTGTATGGGAGAGAAGTGATAGTCCCAACTGTGTTCATCACTCCAAGTATATACATTTCACAAGTTACTCAGATGATGGATGATGAATCTATTGCAAAAAGAGTTGTGAAACTGATGGAAGTTGAGGAAGCCATATTCTTAGAAAATTTTCAGCAAAATGTGGAGAAGGATAGACAGAAGGCTTGGCATGAAGAACACATCAAGACCAAGACTTTTTCTTAAGGTGACCAAGTATTTCTCTACAACAGTAAGTACCAGAAACACCCAGGGAAGTTACTAATTTATTGTCTCAGACCCTTTATAGTTGTGGAAATTTGGGAGTCAGGAGTTGTTAAAATGGTGCAACTAGATGGTATTATTCATCTAGGATGGGTGAATGGAACATGCATGAATCCCTGAATTTATTCTCATTGAAATAAGATCTGCAACATTATTGTCATAGGGAGTCAATAAAGTAGGTAGGTTTCCATTTTGTTTGTTATTCTCATTTTTTGTCAATAAAGCAGTGATGTGTCTAACTCTCAATCAACCCTTGAGTCTATTTGTCGTTGTCTATTTGTTTAGTCCAGGTCACCTCATTGTGTTCAGGGAGTCAATGTCAAATATTGTATGCATTTAGTAATTTATGATGTTTCCATCATTGTCATGCAACTTTCCAATTGTTCGTTAAATACAATCAGTACCTTTCTATTTTCATTTTGTCTATGTCAACAAAGTTCATTTATGTCAAAAAAGTTGTCAATAATTTTTTAGTCAATTGTTGGCATGTTAGTTTTTTCCCTGCTTGTCTTACCATGTCAAAGTTGTGTTGGTTCTTGTGCCCATTATTACCCAAATAACTAATTACATTTTTTCATGTCCATTGGTAATTTCTATTGTTAATGTTGAGTTATCTATGTGACTTTCCCCTTAATGGCAATTTAATGCTTAACCTGTGTCACCTCATCATGACTATCTATAAGATTGTAATCACTCATTGTCCAAGTCATTGTGTTATGTCTGTTTGTTTGAATATTCATCTCTGGAGCCCACTTTGAATTCTATGACTATGCATTTGCATCCTCATCCTCTAGTTATCTTTGTTTACCAATGGTATGCTACAACCATAGTTCATGTTGCAACTGCTCAGGGTGTTTTTCCAAAGCTTTCCATTCTAATGGATATCCATTATTCACGAGTAGATATTCTAGGAGATTTACAGAGTAAATTCAAGCAAGCTCAACTCATTGACATAGATTTTTTAGATGGGGACTTCTTTCCTCAGATGAAGGCTGAAGTATGTATGGATTTTTTTCCCCTTCCTTCTAGAGAGGTGGACGTCCAATGGAAGACTCCCTATGTGTCATTGTGGGAGTCCACTATCATGAATTTGTAGGATCTTTTGGTCTTTGGTACCACTAGAGAAATCGGGCGCTACACTAAGTTTCTCATCAGCAGGGTTCATAATGGCTCTTTGTGGTTGGACATAGAGTATCCTATCCATGTAGACAAAATTCATCAGTTGACAGGCCTTTCTATGGAAGGAGAGGACATCACAAAGGGACTCCAAGGTTCAAGAAATCATGGTAGGAAGAAGGGAGAGCTTAATCTATATGATAAGTTTGGCACCATAAGCGGAGGCTGTAGAGCCCTAATTGAACCCATTACCCATGAATAGGTTTGTTGTCCATGCTACTTGATTGGAAACAAAGTGATGAAGAAATACACTAAGGGAGAATGTGCATTTGATGCCTTGTCGATAGACAATTTTTGTGCATAGGGAGAACAAATGAATCAGTGTAAGTATTTGATTATCAAGATGTTATAGGCTTGCGTGAATGTGCATGAGAAGGTTGGATACTTCATCTATGGATATCTCTTAGTTGCATTCACCATGTGGAAATGGAATCCATCATAGGGGATGGAGTTATAAATGACTCTAGACAGTTAAGTGGATATGAGGTTTGATCCTTAGAAAAAATGAACTAATAACACCAATGCTTGATTCAACAATGTTTCTTTATTACAATGGTACAATGAGTTAATCAATTCCATGCAACACATGAGGATTCTACAAGAATTTATCAACAAAAAAACCAAAAAGATATGGTTCAAAATGAATAGAGACCATACATTTGTGATGCCAAGAGTTGCAGATATTGATAAGTTACACACTCTCTCATTTCCCTATTATCTCGATGAGGAGGCTCTGGATAAGGAGGTTTTTTCATGGGCTGGAGTGAATAGGGTGTCAAAATATTTGGGCATATCCTATCATCTATATTTAGTTTCACAATGGGAGGATGTTGTGTCTACAAATGTTCTTGGTCCTATTACTACATCAAAGAAAATACTTTGCATGCCTTCATAATCAAAAGAGGGAGAGTAAGCTTTGTCAAGGTCCATTGAAAAGATACCACCATTCCCGTATATCCCAGATATTGTTATCTTCACAGGTAAAGAGTTTACAGAGGAATTAGAATCTCCTTTTTCAATTCCATCAAAGAAACCTTGCACAGGTTCACCATTGTCCTCTACTGGTCTCCACATTGTCACATATTTCTTCCCACTCACTTCACTTCCACTACAGTCCCAAGTTTTGAAACCTACCTTGTCTGTTATTCCTATTATTACAATTTCATATGACCTTGTTGTTACTACAAAAAGCACCCAATCTACCCCCATTATTGAGGAACTTACTCGCCAAACACCTAGTTTTTTTGTAGACGCTATGTCCACCACTCTATTGTCCCCTATTCACACCAATGCATAAATGGTTGAGTGGGATTATATTGAATCATTAACCACCATTGGCGGTAGTACTACTATTTCTCCCTTTCCTTCATCGTATATCCCTCCAAAGAATATCCCTAATCATGAGCTACAAAAATATGCATAGGAGATAGCTCATTCAACCCACGATCCCCCTCAAGACCCCATGGATACTCATAAAGAAACCAATTCTTCCCATAGAACCAGTTCCATCCGGGAGTGGGTTGAGCCAGTCATCCAAGACCCTTAGAATTGTTGTGAAATCATGCAGTTGTGTCTAGAACAAATAGGGTTTTTTTTCTTTACTCCCTCATGATGTGCAAGAGAGACTTGCTCATAGCTTTCAAGAAACCTCTACAATTTTTTATGGTTCCTCTACTCCTATCTTCTTTGAGAGGTCAATTGCAAGTGTTCAACCACTTTCCTTAAGACTCCCAGTAGATTAGATAATTAAAATTGAAGATTTTGTGGCCTTGGCCACCCCACAATTGTTGAACATCATCTATGCCTCGACTTCCCATATTGAGCAGTGAATTCTCTCCACAGAGCAGGACAATGAAGAGATCATGTAGAATACACACCAGTTGTGTCAGGAATTAGTTGTAGTGTCCAAGGATAGAGATCAAGAACATAGTTTATGCTTAATCAATGCCCAAAGCAGTATTTAGGAAATTAATCACACCTTGGCCTAAATTATGGAAGGCTTCCCCTCAACTACTGGATGAAATTACTCTCGTTGTGTCAGTACAACCTATAGAGATGATTGCATATGCATGGTCACAATTAGTCGAGTGAACAAACAACCTACAAAAGAATATGGATGCAATTTTTCTAAAATATAAAAAAAAAACTAAATGCCATGCAACAAACGATTATACAAGGAATTGCAGAAGGGAATATCATTCGGTCCTCCCTCCATGACTCGACATGAGAATGCATCAAAATTTTCACTATGGTCAATGATTAGGTTGGTTTGCTAGAAAGATGGAGTAAGACAGCGGAAGAATTGAGAGCCCATATTTATCAAATGAACGTAGAAGCACATGTCATTACAAATCCTATTGTGCAACAAGCCAAGTTCACTGAAATCCAAGAGGTAAACGAAAATATTGATGTGATGTTTGAAGTTGTCCAAACCGCCAAGAAAGAACTCATAGAATTCAAACCTGCAGTTCAAGTTGTGAATTCCTATATGCATCAATTGGATTATGTTGCAGACACAGAGTGGCAGGCTCTTCTCTCCACTAAGCTCGAGGCACAAGACGTTTCTATAGCGCAAGAATTTGTTGTGGGAGCCTCTATTTTGGTTCAAAGTGGTAGAATCACATGGAAAACTATGACAGCTTCTGTCAGTATCCCCCATAATATTGTACCAAATTTTTTCCCTTCATTTGAGGAAGGCCTTGGGAAATAAGATGAAGGTTGACTTGGAGTGAGTCAATAGTTGTGATCGGGGCCAGTTGGGCCCTTCGTTTTGGAAAAATACTCAGTTTTGGTAAATCTTCACACACCAATTGTAAGTATAAAATATGGAAGTCTAAAAGCAGTGGAAAAGGTCAAAATCATTGCATTCCAGCTGGACGTCTAGAAGATTACAGAAGACGGAATACGTGGGCAGAAAAAAAAATTCCAGCAAGCGGAAAAGAGGATATTTGATTTAGTCAAGTGACTTTATCAAAGACATGAAAAGTATAAATAGAAGGTAAATGTAACGAGAAAAGGGTTAATGAGAGAATGAGAGGATGAGAGGATTGATGTTGTTTCTATCGACATTCTCACTATTGTTATTTTTGGGGTTGGGATCTGATTAGTACAATCATGTCCAGATGTTTCAATGATCCACGTTGGTTCTATTGTTGCATTTGCAACGAGTTTTGAGTTTTTAATGGGTTATAAAGGATTAGATCTTATTGTGTAAGGGGATGTATTGGAGATCTATGTTGTATGAGGGTTTTGATACTGATGCTTCTAATAGAATGGAGTGATTTGGGGCCCTAAAAACGTGTTTTATGATTATCTTTTACGATGTGAATGGATCTACGTTTATGTTGCATAACTACTTCCTTTTATATAGTTAGTATTTCATCATTGTCACAACTTAAATTTAATGGATTATATATGGATCTGGGTAGTGTAGGTGTAGATCTGATGTTGTGTTCTCTTTAACTCCCTTCATCACATAAGCCTTAGCTATGCTTCAATTGATAAATCCTTCCCTCATGGAAGGTTTACTATGCCAACTTTCCTAGACTACAATGGTACTTTTTGTTGGTAATTGTCGAGAACCCTTGTCTCAATATTGCGCCAAAAATGGTTCCATTGTTAGGATCGAGCTTTAAAGGGAACTTTTAGAGGATTCCTCATTGGATATGTTGTATCTTGGGATTGTTCTCGACTGTTAGGAACATGCCAAGACCATTTTCAACCAAGATTTTGACTGCAATATGGATTTTCCAATCAGAGGGGGATCCCTCATATGATTTTAAAATACTAGCTACCCAATGTAACTAAGAAACAATTTTATCATTAAGTTATAATGCCAGAAAAAAATGGTAAAAAGAATGATGAATAAAATTATGGATAAATGACAATGGAATGTGATTAAAGGTTGTAAACTTTAGATATCAGAGGATTAATCCATTGGGCATGGAGTCTTATACAACAAATCACAATGTTTGATAAGTGGAAGACAAATGAATATGAAGAAAACAATAAATGTCAAATACGAACAATGAGTAAGGAAGTCACAATCAATATAAGATGAAGAAGCATGATATGTTGGTCATAAGTGAATGAATCAAGCAATAAAATAAATTCCATATACTAAGC
>ML800379.1:56437-79921 GCA_009831015.1 Picea engelmannii | reverse complement strand
ATATTTTACTCCTTTCCTTTTCCTTTCTTAAGTCAACTTAAAAATATAACTTTTAACTTCTTGACTTTTCCCCCCTTCAGTGTGAGACTATGACCTAGTGGGGGTGCCCAGGCCACTGAGTCTCCTCATTACCTCTCTAAGAGATGGGGGACATTACATTATGACTATGATATAAAGAGATGTTTGTAATGTATTTTAATAGTTGAGATACTAAGTGAAATGTCTCCATTATTCAAAAGTAATGCTTTGTTATTAAAGAACATGCATATGACATAATGTTCAAAAAAATTACAAGTGGAAAGGGAGTGTGATACGGAAAAGTGGAAAGAATATCCAACATGCACATTATATAATTATTAATTTAGAAGGATGTATACATCTAGTTGCTAATTTATATTGGGATCTTGTGCCTATGAACATCTAATTGCTAATTTATAAGGGGGTTGCATTGTTATGCACACCCAAATGCTATTTTAGAAAGAGACTTACAATGTACACCCTTGCAATGTGCTTGAACCCACCTCCCTTGGTCATCAAGGAAATGAATTCAATTTTATTCCTCCATCTGTAATCCATAGTTAAAACGACCCACAAAACTAGCTTAAACAAGAAAGATGATAGATTATTGATGGATACTATGGTGAAATTAATGTGACACTAAGACAATTTTACATACAATCACATCATCATTTAAACAACATTATGCATGCTCATTACCAATTTAGGATAAACACATGAACATAATATTCATTTAAGCATGCATTCTTCTTACTATCTTAACTATTAAATTCATTGCAAACATAATTTGAAGCATATGTTATCACATAGATTTTCAAGGGTCGATAAAAACTTTAGTCCAATTTTCAGTCATAGTTTTACCTTAGGTTATAGGTTTCATGTCCCTTTCCCATAGCCATTTTTCATTTTTGGTATGAATACGTTATGATTAGTTTGGTTTCGGTCTAAAGAGTCATTGAGTCACATCTTTTAAAAATTCATCATCATTGCCCTGACATGTCACTTTCTCCATGTTGTACGCTGACCCATCCTCTTTTCACTCATCTCGTTAAAATGTCAAATCTAGTCTGAATTGTACGCTGCCAACTTGCTAGGAGAGTTCACAGCGCTTTCAAAGTACATATTGTATTTATAGTCATCATTTGTCTTAAAAGGTCATCTCAATTGGAGATCTCCTTGATTTCATAATTGATTTTTAAATCAATATTCAGGGATTATTGTTATGAAGGTTTTAACCATTTTATCCAAGTGTGGAAAGCATCCTCCAGCTTGGCACTGCGAACTGGTGTTACGGACAGGCGTTGTGCACTTTGCTGCAAACTGGCTGCAAGGGATGAGTTGGCAGTTAGACCACTTGTAGGCACTCCTATGCAAATATGAAGATATCAACCTTCAGCTCCAGGATACCAAGTACTCTATGAGTGTTTCCACTTTGTTTTAAGGTCTGGAAAGGGGTAAAAGGATTTTCCTTTTTGTGGCACTACAAATTGGCTGGATGACGCTATGAACTATCTCACCAACCTGTAAATAAGTTCTAGAACCCTCTCCTCACGCTCTGTATCTTATCTCTTGAATCCATCAACATCCCTAGGCCTGAGTTGCCTTATATATTGATTCTTGGCCTCTTCATCGCTCATCTCATACAAATTTTTCAAAACCCTTTCTCTGGCATTCCGAACTCTACGTAATTAGCTAGTGCTGCAAACTCTATGTTCCAACACCGTTTTCAAAGTAGTCTTTCACCAATTCATCAAATATTCACAGTCCTTTTTTATCTGATTATGAATATAACCTCACTATTAAAAAATTTAGTATTACTTAAAAGCATTGTCACTGTGAGAAGTTTGTTTGGCCTTTTCTTATTTTTCCAGTGGTCATTTCCCATGCTTCTCTGTTTTCAACTGTGGATAATTATTCAGTACTGTGATAAATCCTTCCTAGATAGCACTAATGGATAATCATCATAAGAAGGTTCACAAAGGAGGAGACATTGTGAGGACAGAACCTTATGATATGCAGCTATTTGTTGAGGAACGCTTGATCAAGGAGATCTTCCAAAGAGTGGGTTGTATTAATTTATGTCAGAAAATGCAGAGGGGGCACCTAGAGGTGGCTAAATAATTTGGATTGAACTTTGATGGAACCAAGACCAAGGTTGGGATACTATAATTTGAGGTATCTGAGAGGACCATATCAGTAGCCACTGAGATACCTAGTACTAGGGAGAGATGGTTCAAGGCCATGACCCTGAATGTTTCCTTTTCAAGGGAATTCCTAAAATTAGAATACCAAGAAGACAATTTGTCAAAGGGTGTGCCCAGAAACCATATGTTTGAGGTTTTTGATCAAATGTTGAAGATAATTCAAATATACTTTACCTGTGAAGGGATATTTAACATGATCTATCAATACCACATAAGGCTACTGCTACACTTCACAGGGAAAGATGCTATGAATATTCCTTTCTACTTATTCAGAAGTATTGGAAAAATGTCTAATAGGGTTTAGGCTAAGTCTAAGGCAGTTGATACAAGTGTTTTTCATTCAAGAATGATAAATATGATGGTGATGGATGAATTAAGAAAGAGAAACATGGAATGGGAAGAATTCATTACTTCTTCAAACTTTCAGCTTAACATTGATCCTACCCCATAGTCTAAGGTACAAATCCATCTTCAGGTTGACAAGACTGTACAGTTGGTGATGAACAAGAAAAGGAAGAGAATCGGGTCTGTTAAAAACGATAAAGGAACAAAGGAACATGTAGAAGAAGGAGGATCTTTGCAGTCCCCACAAAGAGAGGTTTCACATTTTCTAGCTCCCAGTCCAGTAGAGACTCCTTCAACTAGAGACAAAGGTTTGAAATGAAGAAAGTTGTTGTTCTCTTCACCACCTATTGAAGACAAGGTCAAGGCTAGGATACATGTTACTAGAGCATCAACAAAATAGGAAATAATTGTGGAGAAAGTTACTGTGAGAGCTCCCATCCAGAGAAAGGGTAAAAGTGTACCTATTAAGAATCCCATTGAATTTGTAGACATAACTAATCCTATAGAAAATCCTACCTTTAAGAGGCTAAATAAATAACTTAAATATGAAAGAACTGAAATTGCTAAACTAAAAAGGGAGGAGTTGGTTGAAAAGAATAAGTTAAATGAACTTATGGAAATGTATCATGGAACTCTTTACAAGGCTAAGTTTATAACTAAAAGGTTTCGACCTCTCCACAAGTAGCTTAGAAAATTGTACAAACAGAACATATCCTACCAGAGTCAGATCAGAGGGATAAAGATGGAGCTGCAACCTTTCAGAGAGGAGCTGGACAAGAAGAATTTGGATATATTAGCTAAATATTCCACTAGCTCTAGAGTCATAAAGTGAAGAAGATGAACACCTTGACTCATACCATTTTTTACAGTTTCTTGTTTTGGTATTTTGCAAATTTGAAGAAAGTCATGTTTGATAAGTCAGGATTCAGTTGAGGATGTGTTAGCTTTCCTATGTCTTCTATCACTATCATATGTTATTATAGAAATTGGTGACACTTGGGATAGTTTTGGAGTGTTTTGATGCATTTTTAAACAAAAAAAAGAAGCTACGGGAGAGTTTGTAGTGCTTGGCACTACGAACTATGCTGCGAACTGATCTTGATATGGAGGTTTTGGAGGAATTATTGGTTGCGATATGGGTATATGAGTATGTGATAGTTTCTAGATGGTCAGTTGAAGGCTAGAGGGACACCTGACAAAGGGAGATGTGCTCAAAGTACAAATCATCGAGCACATTTAATGTGATTAAGGAGGTTACCAGCATTAGCCTAGTTTTTAGCAGTTTGTTACTTTTTTGTTGAACAATTGTAGTTACTCCACCTTTAGGTGTGGGAATCCTATGCAATAAGGGGAATTCAAATTTTAAAGTTTTCATTGATAGCCTAGGCTATAAGATAAACATTAAAAACCATTGAAGGGTTCGAAGGATTGTGATGACACTCATACTTTTGAAATTGTGAAGTCACAAATCCATCTCTGTATTTTGTGTATCAGACCTGAGACTTTTTTATTAATATAAATCATTTCCTTTCCCATTATCTTATCTCTATATTACTCTGATTCTACTGTTATTTGAATGATTCATTTGATTTATTGTATCTATATTGCAATGGAGGTTTTGTTGTGATGCTACTATAACTTTATCAGAGTTCATCTTTTGATTAAAGAAGTTCTTATGTCAAAAGGTTTTCCTCATATGTATGCTAGTATTTCTTGATGGAGTGGTAGAAATTTTCATTTTCTCACTAAATTATTCCATCTATCCATTTTACTTTTTAAAACCCCAATCTAAGTTAGCCAAGACCTCATTGTTCCGATTGAGTTTTGATCCATTTGACATCTTCATAAAAACTTATCTTTAAACCTACTAATGGGTGTTGAGCTTACACTTTAGCAGTCAAAGTGTGACTTTCAGTGCTAACAACTTATGTCCCAAAAACCGAATGTAAAGAAGAAAACTTATGCCCAATTAATCATTGAATTCAACTTGAGAGTCATTATAAATCATAATAAGAAATGAATAACAAGATAATACCAAGGAAAAAATTAACAGAAAAATAGAAACAACAAGAGTTGTGAATTATTTTCTTTGGCACCACCAACCAACTACAAATGAGCACTTTTCTGCTCAATTATAGGCACTCTATTGCAAAGGCCACTATGAGACCACAAGGGAAAATTCAATACCTCTTTGATACCCATATTTTTGGGATAGATAAATATCATTATAATTTATAGTGATCCATTTCTAACTAGCCACACTTTCCCCTCTTAGCCTCTTTTCTAGGTACTCCATCAAGTAATCCCCTTTCCTCTAGTTCTCTAGCACATGAAAGTGGATCTAAGTACTATTTACTATGGATTTCCATCTGCCAGTGTTTGTTGATTCTTCCTCCAACTTTCATATGTAATTTTAGTCATGGATCTGGCATGTGTATGGGATCATTATGGAGTAGTGTGGTTAATAGGAAGGAAGTATGGAGTTTTGAATTAGAGGATAATTTAGGGAATAGTAACTATATAAGAAAAATATTTCATGATTGAAGACTTATATTATTACCTAAAAGCTAAGAATACACACCCTCTTAAGGAGAACACATATCATTCCAAGATGGGAAGACTTCATTAGACATAAGGTAAAGTGAAGAGTTTAATAAACTTGTGCAAGAAAAGAAATAGTATTAAAATCTAAAACATAATAATAATAATGGCACATTCACATAGTATACACAAGATTTATCCTAGAAACCATTAATTGCAAAAACTACCCTAATTGAGAGTGATTACTCTCTTTATATCATTTATTAAATTGAATTATACTAAAATCATAATTTATCAACTAGAGTCAGTTTATAATGGGCCAAAAAATCACAAAATTAACAAAAAATGGACCCAAAATATTATTGTTGGGGCCTATTGGACACCCAAACCCAATCAAATAAGGGGGTGATCACCCCGTAGACCTCATTTATGTTGATATGAGACTAATTCTACCTACAAAGAGTATAAAACATGTCAATACAAAATTAAGGAGCTTCGAGGAGATGGAGGCACATTGTACCAAGAGATTCCACATCAACAAACTTAGAATGGTTGAGAAAGGAAGCACTAGAACATGAAACACCTAGATCAATATATGTCTCAGGAATGGTTTATGTTGAGATTGGGGTCAAATACAACCAAATTTAAGAAATAATTCCTCAAACATGAGTGTTCCAAAGAAAAACACTCTAGATTGGAGGAGGACTAGGGAATGACATATGACAAAGGAAAGATCTAATGGGGGGATGCCCTAGCTTGGAGTATTTTTTAGGCATATTACACATATTACACTATTTGAGGCATATTACACATATTTGGAGTCATGTTTCCTCTTTGAGGAGAACTTTTTGGGGTAAGGACACATTGTTTGAGGCTTTTTCTACATATTTGAAGGTGTGTTTCACCTTTGACAAGGGATTTGGGGTGACAACACTTTGTTTGAGTAATTTTCTACGTTTGACCTCAAATGAATAATTAATATATTATTTAAAAGGATATCATGAAATATAAATATGACAAATGGAAATATGGACCCATTTTATGCATTCAAGAGGAAACAATGAGTTCTACACTCACGAAGGATTTCTAAAAAGAAACATCATTTTATGAATTGGGTTTCATTTAAAATGTATAAATAGAGAAGAGGGTTCATTTTCTAAAGGCATAGTTGGAGTTGTGGGATTTCCCCTCCAATAGTAGTTAACTATCTTGAAAGAGTAAGGCAAGTTAAGGGTCTATTCTATGTGAGGTTCATCATCTTCTTTTCATATTTCATGGTTGAATTATATCATTAAAGTTTCCTTTATAAATATACATTAAAGAAATTTAGTAGAAGGGTTTTTTGGATCCATAAAGAAGGGTATTTTGGATCCATAAAGAAGGGTTAAGTTTGAGGTGAATACATCCTTACATATTGCTATTGGTTACTGATTAATATATTTTCTTCTTGTTGTAATTTATACTTTCTAAGAAGCTCCTACTATTTGTATTTGTTCATTCTCACCTAGGGTTTCACTTTTTTTTTCTAGGATGCAACGCTCGAGGAAAACCCCCAAGTACTTCCCCTCAATTTGAGGATGGTGCCTAGGGTAAACCCTAGATTATTTATGACACAAGGTTAACAACAATGGGGGGGTTAAAATCCATTACAACAATACATGCATAGTGAGCTCAACATATCACTTACAGGAATAGAACTTGGGTGTGGAGGATAATACTCCAACCCACAACCACTTGAGATAAACCCAATTGAAAAATAGGGTTACACTTGTCCTTAGGGATTTATAACTTTAACACATGTTTAGGAGGTCACAACCCCCTTTTCACCCCTCTCTTGGTCTTATAACCCCTATACTCATTTGTATCATTTTAGTGGTTTAAATATTATATTCAAAATGTGCTTACATATAAACCAAAATACACCATCGGAGTCATTACCCACTTGGTGGGTAATGATACAATTTTATCCAAGTTATCATTACCATATACTTACTTATATCACATAATCAAGGGATCAAAATTGGGGTATTACAACTCTTAGTTTTATTCGAGGATAAAGAGCATTCCTTTATTAAGGTTTTTCTTAATGAAAATTAGGTATTTTGTCTATATAGACATAATTTTTGAAAGGAAAGAGTCCTCCCAGATAAATTCACTTAGATAAAATCAATAGAGGAGATCCCCCAATTTGAAGAATAATATTTGGTTTACAACTTCAAGCAAGTTATTATACCCTATGATTCATGGAGGATCATTAAAAAAGGAAGGAATGGAATTACAAAAGGAATCTTCTATTTCCTAATCTCTAATGAAACAATTGTTGACAAAGAGGAAAACTAGCTCTAATTTGGTTGGGGATGGTAGAGAGTGTTCAATATCATGCATAGGAAACACCTCTTTTGAGTTTACTAAGATGAGAAGGTTGGTTTGGATTATGTATTAATTGTTGATAAATAATAATCAATACATGAGATTTATTTTTGAAGTGTGTTTTCTTCCCATGACGATCTCCCACTATATTCATAGTATTTGAACTAGCTTACATTGTTTTGATTCTTCATGTTTATTTATATCCATATGTAAAAATTACCATATTAATCTAATTTATTGTTCTTACAAAATTTGTGGTGTTTGATATTTTCCAATGTGATGTTAAGATATTTAACGAAGTTCCCATATGAAATACAAATCAAAGTACTATCTACCATAATGTAATTGAATTGAGATATATGTTCTTTATTCTCTAAGGTACAAATGAGGGAATTAGGTACATTACAAAGAGGTATCAAAGAATGAGTTCATTGTTTTTTTTTTTTGACAAGAACAGTTATGTTGCATTAAGCGGCATTCTGGCAAGCCGGAATCAGAAAGTTACAAATCTGAAGAAGGTTGGTGACCTCTAACAGTGCTGCCAACCTTCTTGTGAGTGTCTTGGGAGACCAATCCCATCTGCTTCTTGAGCTAATTCGAGAAAATGACAAAAATTGCATACATGAGTAAATTCTCACAAACTGTGAGCATAGTAGAAGACAGAAGCAAAGCATTAAACCGAGGGGGATGAAATTTTCCCCTTAATGTAGGGATCCAGCTTTTTCTGAGAGCCTAAAGAAATGTTGGAGGCTGCCTCCTTTTCTCTGCGTTCTTTGTTGGTCCTTCACCCTCAGATAAGGGGTGGAGACGGAACTGAATTGTCTTCAGGTTTAGAAGTTTCCATAGAGCCTCTAGAGGTGACCGAAATAACCAGACCTGCAGAGGCAGAGGGTTCTGGAGCTGAAGCCCGAGTTTCTCTCGCTTCTACTGAATCTGGGGGGGTGGAATCCAGAAGGCTTTCGTCTGCCGGAGGATCTTCCTTAATTGTTGTTGCTTCTGGATCCAGGGCTTCATCTTCCTTCAGCACATCAAAGCTGTTTTTATTTTCTAGAGTTGCCTCTGTTGAATGTGTGGCCTTCGGAGCCTGGGCTAGTGGGTCATTTTGCCTTGGCTGCCTTCGTCGGTTAGATACTGGCTGAAAACCGTCTTCTTTGACTAGTCCCGGCTCCTCAGGGGCTTTGGGGCAGCTTTTTGCGAAATTACCGTAAGCATGGCACCAGAGGCACTTAAAAGGAATCTGCTCGTAGTCCAGCTCTTGGATATGGCTCCATTCCCCCAGGGAGAGATTAATGGCTTCCGGAAGTCCTTTATCGAGGTTAACCTCAACACAAATACGAGCGCAGGTAAACTGATCGCCTTTCGGCTCCACCCTGTCCAGGAAATGCCCAAGCTTATTTCCGATGTCCTCCAAAGATCTTATCCCCCAGAGATGCAAGGGAAGATGAGGCAGCCTAACCCAAACAGGGGTTGCTGTGATCTCGGCTCCGGGATTAAAGTCAAGAGTCCAGGCGGCTAAGAACAGCCCTCTCGCCCCCATGAAATAGGGTCCAGACATGAAAACTAGATCACGGTCCTCTTTCCTCGAGAAACTGAAGAAAAAAAAACCCCTGCCTATTGCGCACAGAGAAACGTTTCCCTGTATCAGCATCTTCCAACGATCATCCATCCATGCCTCCACCGTTTTGGGGCTAGGCCATAACCCCGTAAACTTTCCGATGAGGGCCTTTTCTGCTAGAAGGAGGGCAAGAGTGCAAGGGTCCTCTGGAGATAGCTCCAGAGATGGGATCTCCTCCATCTTCTTAACAAACTTAGACGAGAGAGAAGGCTTGGATTTAGGTCCTGCCGAGCGGACTAACGTTTTGAATGCTTCCAAAGGGTCTTCTTCCAAATCGACAACCGGATCTGGGGCCATCGTAGCTGGGTGGCGACCAGCAGCAAACAAGAAGATGAAGCAAGTCGCAGAGGCAAGCCAAGACCACTTCTCCAAAACGCATGCAAGATCTTAGGAAACGCAGAAGAAATGCTGAAAAACGTCGATCCTCGGCCCTGTATGCAAAGAAATCTCGGCTGCTACAGACGAAGGCCACGCCCCTCTCCAAGCGATTTCAGTTTGACAGGGATGAGGGCGGTAGCGATTTCAGATTTACGACAAGGACGAGGGTGACGGCTAAGTTAAACCCTAGATGCAGAGGAAAATGCCTGGACCTCTTCTCATTCTGCGTGCTCACATCTACCCAAAGAATGAGTTCATTGTTATGGTCTTTGAGTAGTACATTATGCAAGGAATTACCTTCTCGAAATTAGATATTTCATTAAGAAACTTGGATGGATGTGGATATTATTCCTTTGGAAACATCCTTTGAGATATTTTCAAAGATATATAGCATGTCATATTTCTAAATGAAGATAAGGTTTTTTTATTGAGAATAAAAATGTGGCCATTGTTGATGGCATACAGATGATTTTCATTGTGAAGCACAAAACTTTTCTTGTATAATTAGTTTCCACGTTAGTTGAGCATTTTAAAGTATGATATTGAAACAAAATGGGTGGTATTAATAATTTAGATTAAAATTGAGTGAGATATAGTTTTTCATAGTTTGGTGCTATACAACTACAAAATTTGGATGTGCATTTTACATTATGGAAATATTGGGAGCTAATATTATATATATATATATATATATATATATATATATATATATATATATATATATATGGTTAAGTTACTAGTAGTCAAACCTTTAACACAAATAAAAAATTTGCATTGATTTATCTTAGCAACAAATAATGCTTTTGTTGAACAATTGAGTAGAAATATTAGTCATAAACTAGGTAATTTTTCCTACTCATTCATTTTTTTGTTAAATAATGCTACCGAATTACCTTCTTCACTCACAACTATGCCAATGGTTGAACCACTTGCATCAAAATATGAAACACCTTGTTAAAATATGTTTGTGCTAATACCAATTGTTCAACTAGTAGTCTCAAAATACTTTGTTGCTAGTAGTGTCCAATGAAAATTCCATTATTAATGAGTTTAGTTACTGGTTCACAAATCCCACTAAATTTCTTGATAAATTTCCTGTAAAAGTTTTCTAAGACATGAAAACTCCTCGCATCAATTTCTCACCCACTAGATAATTTCTCTTGCATTATTGGGATCTATTTTCAAAACTTATTTGGAAACTAAAAACCCAAGTAAATTATATCTTCCTACAACAAAATACATTTCTTTAAGTTAATCAACAAATTCTCTTATTTTAACCTTTCCAACACTTTCTCCAAATGTACCAAATTCCCTTCTTTGGACCTACTAAAATTCAGATACAATGATAGAATTCTCAAGAAAAGGCTTAAAGACTTCATTAGTCAACCTCACAAATGTACGCAGTGCATTAGTTAGCCTAAATGGCATAACTAAGTATTTAAGAAATCCATCCCTCGTCTTGAACATTGTTTTCCTCTCATCGCCTTCCCTTATCCAAATCTAACAATATCTAATTTTCAAATTGATCTTCGAAAAGTAATATTCACTACACAAACAATTCATGAGGTCATACATTGTTGGAAAGAAAAACCAATACTTGATATTAATTTTGTTGATATCCCTCTAATCAATGCACATTCTCAATTTTCCACATTTCTTAGGTGCTAACGCAGCTTATATAGCATAGAGACTTAAACTCTCTCATATTAAACCAATATAAAGTAATTCTTGTAATTTATTATGTACTTCTTCACTCTTTTTGGGAGTCATTTGATAAGGGGATTTATTGGGAAGACTCGTCCAAGTATCAAGTCTAACTAATGAGAAATACTTTTCATGCATTTCATATGAAGTTATCTCCTTAAATCGACTCAAGAAATGTCGGACCTCAACTGGCACATACCTTTTTTCATCAACTTCTTGACTCTCTTCAACATTAT
The DNA here is from genome assembly GCA_009831015.1 of Picea engelmannii. Lineage (NCBI taxonomy): Eukaryota > Viridiplantae > Streptophyta > Pinopsida > Pinales > Pinaceae > Picea > Picea engelmannii. Next base: position 68,510 of record ML800379.1, on the reverse strand, counting down.
AGTCAAACATAAATTGGCTTTCTCCCACTCCTTCAAAAATTCCTTAGTGAAGTACACGAATACCCAGTTGTTGTTGTTGTTGTTGTTTCTACTACTACTACAATTTTTTTTATTGTTGTTTATCTATGTCACCTTCTCCTCTTTCATAGGGTGTTGGGAACATTCCATTTTGGGGAAAAGGCACGACGTGGAGGAAAGACAATTGGAAGAAAAGCATGTGAGGCACGCATGCAAGAAGAAGAGAAAGAAATACAACTGGTAGAAAAGCATGTGAGGCGCGCATGCAAGAAGAAGGGAAAGAAATACAACTAGCAGAAAAGCATGCGAGGCACGCATGCAAGAAGAAGGGAAAGAAAGAAAACTGACAGGAAAAGCGGCAGATGAAAACATGCATGTAGAGGAGAAAAGCACGCAAGGCCAGCATGTAAGAACACCTAACTAGGTTATGGTTTTGGTAAGAGAATGTAATGACTGATGAGCCAAGAATAGATATAAATAGACACCTAGNCTTTGATGGTTGTTATGAGTTACTCGCATGAGATAGAGTAACAAGTCGGTAACATGACTATAATCTGATACCTTTTTGTAATTTTTTGAGTTGTAGGAGAGAATGGTAACTAGACCTTGAGGGTTATATCGCAAGATGAGGATCCTGGTGCAATCTAGTCAGCCTTGTAAAGGTCGTGGATTCTGGTTTATGAATGTATGAATGGAGTTGTAGTGTGCGCAACGCCATATAGGACAGAACCATAACAAAAGAGCTTAAGAACCAAATCTTTGTGGACTTAAATCATGTCTTGTGTGGAATGATTATTGTTTATTTCTTTGTTGTCAATGATTAGATCTTATATGAATGTTTTGATGAAGTAGTTAGATCTGTTGATTTACATGCATTCATAAAGAATGGCAGAATAAATAAGATAGGTGAATGATATAGTAATGGACTAAAGATCACATAATACAATCCCAGATCTCCACTCGTTCCTAAGCTGCAATCACCTGAGCATTGCAGTCACCCATAGAACTATCTTGGGTAAGACTACGTAGTGCACTCTGTGTACAGCATTGCCTTCTAGTTTAGAGGGGGGGCGATAGTTTTAGAGGCTTTGTTGGATCCCTAGCAGACCTGAACATGGGTCAATCATGTTAAAAGTATAACTCAGATAAGAAACCAACATAGGGAAACAATTTAAAACTATTCCCATCCTTCACAAATTCATATATACTCTTCATACCATCATGTAAAACTTTCTTATCAAACAACCATGGTCTTCTTAGCAACACATGACAAGTATATATCTCAGTGATATGCACTATAATGAGGAATGCACTTTTAATTAAATTTTTAAATCACATTTGTGGAAATTAATTTTTTTGTACTTCCACCATCTATTATTAAGTCACAACATTTATCCTGAATCTTGAATTTAGACTTGAAAACCCTCCTAGTTGAGGATCATAAACATAATATTAGGATTGGGTGAAACCCTCCTAAACATAATATTCTCTCCATGTTCACAATGAACACATTCTCTCCAACCATTGATGTTTCTTCTATGTGTGTAATATGATTCCTAGCCTCATTTAATTTTCCATGATCATGATTTTTTAAACATCCCAATACCTTATGTTTTTCTACTCCACTTTTGTAGAAAATCATGACATACTTACCTCTTTGACCTCTTTTTAAAAATTTACCTTTGCTAGCACTATTACCTCCTATGGTATTTTGGTAGTTGATCACATCATCCTCTTTACTTACCTCTTTGATCTCTTTTGAAAACTCTACCTATGCTAGCATTATTACCTCCTATGGTATTTTGGTTACTGGTCACATCATCCTCTTTACCATTTCCAGGTTGCATCATTCATTCTTCCTTGACCTCTATAGCCACTTTCACTAAATTTATTTCATTCTTCCTTGACCTCTATAGCCACTTTCACTAAATTTATGCTCATGTCTCCTGTTCATATTTTCTTCCACCTTTAAAGCGGTCCAATAAGCTTAACCTATGACATAAAAATGATGGGTACTTGTCTCATCTTGTATCTTGGAACATACCTTCCCACCCTTTGGTACATTGGCTTGTCAAGCCTTGATCTAAGTGATAACTTGAATAATTCTTTAGTGTACTCTCAAACATATGTCTCCTTGTCTCAAATATTTTATTTTTTGCACAAACTCTTCTAATAGTAAACAAGTAATAATTTCTCCTTGATCTTGCTCGCTATTTTCTTCCAAATATTGATCTTATTGTGTTGCATCACTAATTTTTCACAACATCCCATTGGATTAAAAAATGACCTTTCATCCTAGTTTCAAAAAAATAAACACTACATCCCACTAGAGTGTAGGATGACCCTTCATCTTATTTGCAAAAAAAGAAACACACATTTTTTCATTCAAAATACCTCTCAAAATATCCTAACTAATCAATGAGAGTCTCATCTTTTTTCTTTCCTTTAGAAACATTATGAAGGACACATTATTGTTATGCTCTTTAGCTATCTCAAATTCTATTTTTGAATCTTCTTCAACATCTTCAACACACTAATTACTCTCATCTTCTAGTTCTTGGTTCCTCATTCCCCTCCTTGAGCTAATCTTCTTCATGAAGGAATCCTTGTAGCTTGTCTTATTTTCCTCAACCTAACTACCATTCACATGAATTCCTTTATGGAAATATTTCCCATGATCTCCAATTCTACACTTCTAATGATCACACTCATTGAAACAAACTTCTCTAGAGTCTTAACACAACCACACTTTCACACCAAATTAAATTTGAACATGGACGAATTCATAGGTGGTGAAGTCTAGGAAATAGCAACTGCTATAGAACAAACCATACAATCTTAGAGTGCTACAACTATAGAAGCTATGGATACACACAAGATTAATGAAAGTTATAGAATATATGGAAAGGGAATCCATTAAAATATTGTAGGACCAAACAATAGGGCCAAAATCAACTTATTACATCTTGACATATATAAAGAATCATGTGATTGCAATTTAGAGTTAACTCCACACAACCTATCTCTTTGCAAATCTTAAGAGAAAATCTCAAGAGTCAAACCTTGTTTCTTAGAGGATTTACATTTAGAGTTACTCCTTAATGTCATTCTAGAAACAGATCACAAAACCTATCTCTTTGCAAATCTCAAGAGTTAAACCTCGTTTCTTACAGGATTTACATTTAGAGTTAACTCACACAACCTATCTCTGCAAATCTCAAGAGTTAAACCTCATTTCTTACAGGATTTACATTTAGAGTTAACTCACACAACCTATCTCTTTGCAAATCTCAAGAGCCAAACCAGCCAAACCTCGTTTCTTACATGATTCACATAGATCACACAACCTGCCATTCTAGACATAGATCACACAACCTATCTCTTTGAAAATTTCAAGAGTCAAACCTCGTTTTTTACGAGATTTACAAAATTAACTAATGTAACTAATGTCAAAATTAACTCACAATTAATTAACTCACAATTCTCCCCTCCTGCAATGCATGGATGTTTCTAATTTTGTGAACTTTTTATTTATTCTACTTAGTGATGTTGATTTCTCAAAACCCAAGAATTATCCTACATCAATAAGCATGTGTTAATGTCACTAACAATCAAATTCTACTTAGGTGATGTTGACTTCTCAAAACCCAAGAATTCTCCTACATCACTAAGCATGTGTTAATTTATAGAACAATTTTAATTTTAATTTAGATACATTTTAACATTTATAGAACAATTTTAACATAACTAAAGAGAGAAATGGGGGATTTTAACCCTATAGGTTTTTTAAAAGACAAAGAAACATATGGTGTCTAGTCCTTTGAGTCTCATATGAAGGTGGTGCATGTGTGGTAGTGTAGAAAGTGTCAAGACTCAAATTTGACCTTTTCTAGCCACTCAAAATAATAAGAAGGAAAACAAACAAAAAATTGTATGAAATCACTTTTGGATTAATGGAATTACCAATATCAATTGTTAATATAGCAAAATCAAATTGCACTAGGGGTATTTGAGGGTGTTGAATCAATTTATGCAATAAAAATAATTATTTCAAGAATTCAAAATTGCAACTTTAGGAAAGATTTTATGACCAAATTTTTATGATGGCAAACTTAAAAAGATTAAAAACATAAAATGTTTAACCTTCTTCTGTTCCTTTAAAATGCCTTTTTTCATAAATATGTTTTTTATTTCATTACATTTAAATTGTGTTTAATTTAAACAATTTATATGGTGGTTTTTGTGAAGTTCAAAACCTCTTGTATGTTGTATGAAATTCAAAAAACTTATCAATTGAACTAACCCACTAAACTCAACATTTTTACTTATACATTCTATAAAAATACTTCATACCTTATTAATAAATAAATTGCTTTACATTTCATAAAATAATAATGTGATAAGAAAAGAAAAAACTGAATTACTATCATCACCCACACTTTAACAACTACCACAAAAGTTTATGCTCACCTATATACCTTTCTTCCACTATTTATGTCAGAATCATCGAGCGAAAACATGCCTTTTTTGAAAAATAAGAAAAAGACTGAACATTTAATAGGAAACAACATGAAGATTTAGTTTGTAGCATTCAAAGCAGTAGAGAATATGTGGATCATTTATATGAAAGCACATTCTGATCAAGTTTCGTAGATGTAGTCTGTTTGAGGAAATGAAATGGTGAAAATAATTGAATGCTAATACAAATATTTAGTCCGAATGTGAGCGGTCCAAGCCTTGATGCATCTGTCAAAGGCATCATACTTTGTCCTGTGGATGCCGTCCATCTTGTAGGGGAAGAGAGCAAAGACGATATAGGTTGACATGTGGCGCTCGGGGACGAGATAGTAGAGCTTCAGCTTGTGTGTGCGTATGAGGGCAAGATCCCGCCACTCAGGGGACGCACTACCACATGCACCCACCAAAGGAGCCACTCGCTGGAAGTCAGGAAAGGGGAAGCGCCACCAGTTGTGCTTTGCAAGAACGTACTCAGTCACATCTATCGTCTCCGTGTCGTAGTTGCCCGCCTCTTCATATTTCGGTATTAATTCGTTGTCGTGCTTATTTGTTGGTTTGATGCGTTGACGTGGAAGTAGATACACACCTCCCGTGTCGATGTCTTCAATGGGGGATTGCACGTTTCCATTGGCTTTCTCCGCTGAAGTCACCGCGAATTCCTGCAATTTCGTCTCTATGTCGCGTCTCTTGCTCCACATCTCGTTCCAGAAACTTTGCAGGTTCTCGCGCTTGCTGAAATTAATTACTCTTTCTCTCTGCGGCGGAAGAAGATCGTGGCACTCCATCCAGTCGTTGTTGCGGCCTATCGTCATCGTGATCAATTGGCACCGCCTCCCTCCCTCCCTCCTTCCTTCCTCTATTGTATTGTATGGAAGTCACTGGAGTCAAGAGATTCCTCTATTGTATGGAAGTTACTGTAGTGAAGAGATTGCCTCTAACCGTCACCGGTCGTTAATATTCATTTAGGTCTGCTTCAACCTAACTCCAACTGAATTTTATTTTTCTCTATAACTGTTTTAGGTCTACATGTTAATATTCAACATTACTTAGCCAAACAAAACATGGCCACGAATAATAATAATATCTAAGTAAAGAAACCACAACATAAAAGTATGGGTGGCAGCCAAGGTGGATGCCTTAACTTATTATTATGAAAGAATGTTACAAGAATAAAACAAGGGACTTCGACCACTGCATGCAACTCATTTCATAGAAATACAAATGATTGAAAGCACAACTACCTATTACCACAACACTTGCACAATCTAATCCTTGGAGCACTTGTGGGCCTACCTTTTGTAGGTTTCATTTTTTCAATATATCTCATTATTAGTGTCCAAGTTGTTCACTATGTTAAAACCCAAACTTAGCACCTAAGAACTCCTTGTTCACCTCTCATGTTTGATGATGAATGAATGCCTTTGCCACGATCTGCCCATCACTTCATCTTTTCATGTTCCTTCATCCATTGAATGTGCACTAACTTCAATTTGTTTAGCCATCCTTTGATGAGCCCTAAGGTTGATGGGTTTCCCATAGTATCCTTGCAACACTATGTGGGGTGCCAATTTTTGTTGCATGTTATCCAACTCAAATGGACTATACCCTAAAGCTAAACTATTTTGCACGTTGTAACTGAACTGGGTTACATCCAACAACTTTAGCCGGTTTGATTGGTCTACATGAATAAAATGCCTTAAGTAATCCTCCAAAATTCCATTGATACACTCCATCAGCCCATCAATTTGTGGATGATAACTTGAACTCATCAATGACTTGGTTCTAACAAGTATGAACAACTTTGTCTAGAACCATCCTGTGAACCTTGTATATTTGTCCAACACAATGTTCAATGGGAGGCCCTAGTACTTCACAACATTCTTAAAAAACATCTTCACAACCTCCTCTATTGCACAAGTCACCTTCATTGGAATGAATTTTTCATACTTGGTAAATCAATCAACTACCACCAATATCCCATTATAACCTTACAAATCAAGAAGTTGAGAGATAAATTCCATAGAGACACTTACCTAAGTTATCTCTAGCATTGGTAAAGGTTAGAGTGGGCATCCTACATTATATCATTTTCCTTGTCTTATTGGCACACAAGACAAGTCTAAATGTAATCTTCAATGTCTTAATGCATACTTTCCCAATAGTGATGTCATTCTATAAATGTTGTTGTTGTTCGTTTTCCTGGGTTTCCTATAGTGAATCATGGCACTCCCTTTAGAGTTCCTTCTAAAGGTTAGATAGACTAGGCACATACATAAAATCACCAAAATATTGAAATTCAATGTCCATCCAAAAATTCCTTGTATTACATTCCCTCGTGCCTATTTCATAATGTTCAAACTAGTGGGATCCTTCTCTAACCCCACCTTGATTTTCTCTTACAAGTATGAGAAGAGATACACTTGACTTCCCATAAGCACCAACAAAGACTCCTTGTCTTCCTCTAATGCTACAAGCTACATTTTTATGGTCAAGGTATATAGTACAACCTTCACCTTGCCTAGAAGATACTCAATGTTTAGGTCAATCTCTACCAACAATTCCTACCATTATGCCTACTTAGGTAACAACTTAGATTGAGTGGAAAAGTAACTTGTTTCCATATTGTATGTCCTCACTAAGAACAAGTTTCCTAACAAGTATTGCCTTCATGCTTGTAGGAAATTCACAACTATTTTCATCTCTTTCTCGTGAATAGGGTACATATGTTCATGATCCTTTAGCTTTCCTTTATCGTAAACCACTTGATGACCTTTTTGTGTCAAAACTCTCCTAATGGAAAAATATGAAGTGTTTATTTGCACTTCAAATTTATGCTCAAAGTTTGGCATTCTAAACACAGGTGCCAACACAAGTTCGCACTTCAGTTCATAGAATGATGCTTGACACTTCCCTGACCAATTCCATGGTCGATTCTTCTTCATAAAATTAATGAGTGGTGTTGAAATCTTAGACTAAGCTTAAAAAGAAATGGTGTAGTATTTAGCCTAACTAAGGAAAATCCTTATCTCATGGAATATTCTTGGATCATCCTAACTCTCAATTGCCCTAATATTTACAATATCCATGCAGGTGCATCTTTGTCCAATCCAATTGCCCAAGAATGAAACTTCAATATTCCCAAAGACACACTTGTAATTCTTTAAATATAACTAATTCTCCTTCAACACTTTAAAGACTTCTTCTAAATACCTCTTATGGTCTTCCATTCTCTCATTGAACACCACAATGTCATCTAATATACAACTACTAACGTGTCCAAGAATGGTCCGAACACATCATTCATCAAGGTGAAAAAGGTAGAAAGTGAATTGCACAACCCAAAAAGCATAACAAGAAACTCAAAATTGCCATACTTGTTATACAAAATATCTTCACATCATCTCCTTCTGCAATCCTTACTTGGTAGTATGCTTGCCTTAAATCCAACTTTGAGAAAACCTTCTCTTTAGCCAACTTGTCCAAAAAAATGTATTGCCAAGGATAAGGGATAATAGTTCTTGATGGTTTGTTTGACACATGGTAGTCCAAGCACATCCTCAAGTCTAAAGCTTTTGGAAGATCACTAGTGAGCCATATAGGGACCATGAATTCCTAATGAGGTCCTTAGCCAAGATCGATGGTCTCTCTCATTTTCTTCATGAATTCTTCCAAATTTGATAGAGAAAGTCGATATGGAGCCTTTTCCAAAGGTTGCAACCCTGGCTCTAGCTTAATACAAAGATCAATGGTGTTTCTAGTTGGGAACACTTTTTGCAAAGAGTCCAAATCTAGTGTGCAATATCATCCAACACATTAGAAAGTGCTAGTGGAATAGGCATCCCCAATCCACCCTCATCCACTTCTCCAATCAATATCACAACACAAAGATAAGACTTTGGGTGCTAAGCCACACTCTTCATTGTGAACACCAACTACACTTTTCTATTCAACTTCCTTACTATTGTGCGCACAGCACAAGTCTTAAATCCAATAAGTATCACCAACTTATCCAAAAATAACATGAGAACTGATTGAGTTATCCTTAGGAATTATTTCATTGGGATGACTTCAAAATCATTCAAATGCACCTCTACGAAGTCCACATGACCCTTCCCCTTTTCCAATTGAATGTGAACTCCATATGCAACCCTAGATAGTACCTTAGCCTTAGAATTGACCGCCTTGACTGAATCACGATGTGATCTAACCCAAAGTCCAAGTTCACCTATCAACCCCTTCTTCAAGAAGTTGTGGGAGGAACCAAAATTTATCAACACCTGCACCATTCTTCCATTCACAGTCAATTACACATAACAAAGTTGATTTAGGTTCCATCATTGGTTTCTAACCAAGGTGCATATTCTCTACAAAGAGTTCTCCAAGTATGGATGCTCTCTTCCTATTACCACATAAGCTAATTGTGCACAACTTGTTCAAGGAATCGAATTGTTGTTGGGACAGGTAAATAACCCCAGAGGAGAATAGAGGATCTAAGATTAGCGTTGTTGGGATAGGTAAATAATCACATTGGGAAAAAAGGATCTGAGATTAGTGGTGGTGTCTAAAGACATCGTTTCACTAAAGAAAAAGCATGCTACACGAGAGTGCAACTAATCTCTCTCTCGATGATAGATAGATCCATAAGGATCATCTATAAATAGGTTTGTTCATCGACCAAACCATCAATCATTGGATTGCATCAATTGTACCTATCCATAAAAGTGGATCTAGAATCCAAAGTGGACACAATCAACCATTAATTTAGTCAGTGATAGGACCCAAAGAATTGGTCAACTCCCTTAATCTGATAAGGTGAGGTTTACCAAGGAACCCAATGTTCCAATACACATAGCACACAACTTCCCCCCATGAATTTGTTCTGACTATAAAATTTGATCAAACATGGTACAACAACACTTCTGAAAAAGTCTAAACATTGTCACCATCAATGTTGATCAAGAAAAATAGGAAGTCATCCAATGCAAAACTAGTTGCAAAACTATTGTCCAAAACACAATCCCAACGAGTCAGACGACTAGACAACAAGACAACACAAGCCAATTGATCAGACGACTAGACAAGAAATGCACCAAGATAATCAGTCTTTGTCAATCCAAAAGTCTATGCCAATCTAGACAATCTTTGTGTCAAGTACAATAAGCAATAGTACATCTCCCAAGAACACAATTGAACATGGTTTGGTCGGTCTCAACAAGTCCAAGTTGATTCAACAAGGAGCAATTGAGTCAACGAGAAGACATCAGTTGGGTTGACACATCAACAAATTCAAGTACTCCCTCCCTTACACACAATTGAGGGATTGATAAGTATCGAAAATTGATCTTGTCAAAAACACCAGTCAATGAATAACTCAGTCAAAACCTCCAATCAACTATCATCTGTGGTCGAACCTCGGTCGACCAATATCCCAATTGAAATCTAATGGAATGACATGTCGAGTTGATCGTCGGTCGACCACTTCCAAGGAAATCATTAAGGAAGATGAGCGGTTCACGACTGTACAACTGATGATACACAAAGATAGGAAGTCTCAAACATCTGTTTAGATTCTCCCATGAACATTCATCAATCCAACCATAGTCTATCCTGGTAGTCGATATTGGTCCACGGTTCTTTATTTCATGTCTCTTCTGCAAGGATTGGAAAACATGATGGCCATTCCTTTAGTGTGTATGACGAGGATGATGATAGGGCACATATTTCTTTGTTGGATGATCAAAGGGAGTAGAATTTGGGTCAAGTTCACTTACAAGAGTAGAACAACCTAACCTATCAACAACAATGTCCTTTGTAACAACATGTTCAAATCATGGTGTGTTAGGAACAACCAACTCATCAATCTACTTAGCACAATCAATAGTAAGTTTCTCTTCCAGAAAACCAGTTTGAACTCCACCTACAACAAATAAAAGTTCCTTGATTGCAATAAGAATAGGTGTAGGCAGGGAAGAAACAACACCATCATATCCAAGACTTGTTATTGGTGACTTCATCTCAAGTGTAATAGGAACAACAATACCATGTCCATCATTCCCAAGTCCTCCTCGGGTATATCCCATCTTACTCAGCATTTGAGACCCTATACATGTAGTGTGTTTCACAAAACTAGGAGAAATAACATTGTTAGTAGTCAAGGAAACATATGAGGATGTAGTGCATAAATCAAAAACATGTTTCTTATAAATAACACCAGGAGGTGAAGAAGTAATAGGTGAGCATGTTAGATCAACAACAACTGTCTTGTTCTCATCATTCTGCAGTCGACAAACTTCTTCTTCAAGGTTTTGTTTGTAGTCCTACAAGCCCTGAATAATCTCATCCTTCTCATTCAGTTGTAGCAACAAAGCATTATAATCTTATTCCAAATCCTGATATTTATCAACCATGCGGTTGTTATCTTCTTGAAGAGGAGCAGATTATGCTTGAAGCTCATCAACAGAGGCCTATAAGTGGGAAACTTCACAAGTCAGCTGGATATTGGTTTTCATTAGCTGGTATATTTCCATTTCTAAGGAAATGTTTTCTAAGTGAGGGAGAGCTTTAACTTTTTTCTCTAGATATTCAATAAGATCTATTTCTCTCCAAATTCATCTAAAAGATACTGGAAAACATTTTCAATAGTTCTCTCCTTGGTAGTAACCCTCGGATTTCTCATCCATAACAATCTGGAAAAGGGAAACTTCAGTTTTCAACTGAATTTTCAGCCCCTCATTCTTTGTCTACAACAACATACTTCAATGTACTTCTTGACCAAGTTGATCAATAGCTTTCTATTCACGGAGTGCCTACAATCCTTTACCCATCTTCAAATATCAAGTTAGGTTAGACTATGTCAACATTGTGAATAATGTGCAGAAAACAATTGTAAATTGTTCAAAAGAAAATTCTTGTGTACGAGTCAACTTATACCAAGCTAGTTGAACCCAGCAAGGAGAAAAAAAATTTACATTTTTTGATCTGTCACAAATCCTCTCTCAAGACTTAAAAAAAAATATGCAAACTTGTAAAAGAAATCCTCTCTCAAGACTTAAAAAAAAATATGCAAACTTGTAAAAGAAATCCTCTCTCAAGACTTAAAAAAAAGTATGCAAACTTGTAAAAGACGTGAATGGGTCGACTTCAAAGAGAAAGTCGGCCATGGGAGTGAGTTGACCTCAAACAAATCTAAAGAAAAAAACCGATCCATTTCCAAAAATGGTTACAACCATCCACCCTCCAATCGAAAATTGGCTCAACAAATCGAGCAAAGCCAATATGGTACTGTCAAACCTGATGCAGTAAAATGACCACTAGTCAGTCAATCATTTCACCAGTCCAGTCGGAAACAATATAAAGGGAATCCAATTATGTGGGAGCCAAGGCATCCATGCATCCTCCTTCATTCTATTATCTACCAGAAAGTGCAAGTAGAGCCACAAAAAACTAAATACCTTTATGTGTCAGCAGTTCGTCAACTAGTTTGAATTGTTGGTCAGATTATCGATCGGATCAGTCGAGCCACAAGTCGATCTCTTAG
>ML800379.1:39054-56337 GCA_009831015.1 Picea engelmannii | reverse complement strand
ACTGTTCACCCCCCCCTCTTAGTGTAGTCAGTGTGTCCAACAGGAGCTACACCGTCACTTATTTTCTAAATAAAACTAGACTTTTGGTGGTCCAAAAGCTTTTGAGTGGGGAGGAGTGATACAACTTATCCAATAAAAAATCCCAAGAAATGTGGGATACCATTAGTGCAAGGATAAACTTAGACGAAGGATCAAAACAGGCAGGAGAGTCACAAAGAGTGCTTGCACTCAATCTTGGGGACGATGGCACCAAAAGTTAAGACTTGACCTACAATTATGGTATGAATCTCGTCATTCCCTCATTCTAATATAATCCAGTTGTCAACATGTAGTGATATTATTGGCACACATCCTCAGTGCCTTAGTTTGATTCTAGATCAATATACATCTCATATTCAAATCCCATGGTGCACTCAGAGCACAATTGTTAAATCGAGGAGAATCTCTCCCATCTCTTAGTGTTTTGAAAAAATATGACAGAATAGTTACCAGATTTGTTGTGAAGAAATTGTCCTATCATAAAATGCATGATATGCCCATATATATATATATATATATATATATATATATATATATATATATATATATATATATATATATATATATGGATACTCAAGATACTGAGGAGGCATCTCTTTGCTGGTGGAAAATTGAACCCATGTTTGCAAGGAGTTGGGCCATCAATTTCTGAAAAACACTTGAGATATTATGGACTAACAGGAATGGGAGGCACTGAGGTTTCTTGAGTGAAAACCCTAAGGTTTCTCATATTAGGCAGCAACATATTGAACACACTTTTTTTCTTTTTCTTTTTGGAGGCCACATATTACATCGTGGTGCAGTTTCAGGCCATGCAAGCATTCAATGTGTTGCTATTAACTAGAAGGGAGGGATTTGTAAGGTAACAAATACCAAAATAGCTTGAAAATATAAAGAGAAGAAGCTCCACACCTTGAGAAATAGATATAAGAATGAAAGATAAGCATCTTTGAGGGGGAAACCTTCTTTTACAATAGAACAAATGTACAAGAATGAGATGAGATGATTCTAAAACTAGGTTTCCTTTGTGTGTGAGTGTGTAGGAGACAAAGGGTATAATTACAATTAAAGGGTCTAGCTGACAACAATAATATAACAATAGAAATATAACTCACTATCTAGGGCTTTGCATGGGGATTTATCTAGGGCTTAACATGCCCCTCCCCTTCAAACAAGTGTTGTCCTCATCAATTGACTAACACAGGTGTTTTTGCATGTTAGGGACCTAACTCCTCACGTAGATAGAATAATATATTTTCCATGTAATAAATTCCTAGGTTAGTCAATAAGGCCTAAATATATTTTCTATGTAATAAAGGCCTATATTAGTTAGTAAGGCCTATTTAATAATTGTGAACAAGTCAATGTGAAAAGACATAATAGAAGCTTCCACTTCTAGAAAGATCTTCCTTTAGAATGTTCTTTAGAAGACACAATTAGTATAAATAAGCATAAGAGGCATGAGAAAGTTTGTCTTGAGAATTATTGTAATAGAGCTATGCTCTGCTTGAGGTTACCCCCTCGAAGAGGCAAGTGAACATTGCTTTCTTTAAATAAAGGTATTATTTATGGTATTTCTCTTCTCAATATTTTGTTGTTCCATTGATATCTGATGAATATCCCTGTTTATGCATATTATATTACATCTGGTACTTTACAAGTGGTACACTTTCCTTGGCAGAAATTGTGGGTAAATTGTTTTTCCATGGTAGAGACGTGTATTGTCGACGCCTTTAAAGAACATAGATCTATCATTCTAGCGGGTAAAGTTGTAGTGGGGAAGAATACACGCATTTGATACAGACATATTCACTGGATTGATGTAAAGATGAATCATTATTGTCTTATCATGGTTGATAAGGAGTACAAATGGATGAACTCCAAAGTGGTCCCCTTATGGTGAAAGCCCTCATGGGAAGACGCTTTGCAGTTGAGTTATCCTTGAAGTATGGTTAAGAGAACACATGCTTATATGTGGAATAATGAGATGAAGATCAGTGAATTTGTTGGTGAAACTATCCTAGATGGATAGTTCTTGTCATGTTGTTTTTGGTGGTATGTGGAATGTCACATAACTCCTCATGGTTTGATAGTTATGGCCCTACGAAGATGAAGGACCCTCATATGTAGACTTGAATCCCCAAAAGGTCAAAGAAGTCAAAGAGCTTGCAAAGAATAAATTATTATTTAAATGATAAAGTGAAGTGACAAAGTCAAGGAGGATTATTTAAATAATAAAGTGAAGTGACAAAATCAAGGAAGATTGTTTAAATGATAAAGTGAGGTGACAAAGTCAAGGAGGAATATTTAAATGATAAAGTAATGGAGAACTTTATAATTATGGAAAGTGGTTAACCCTAAAATGAGGAAAATGGGTTAAGTGACCTAGAAATGGGTTAAGTGACCTAGAATATGCTTCTAAGGAAGCTACTTGGAGAGTATAAATAAGAGGCAAGGGGATCTTGTGAAATATATCTCTTGTGCATCTCTTGAGCATATGTTGAAGATCTATTCTGAGAGAGAGGAGATCTAGTGGATCTCATGGACACATCAAAGTTTCTGCAAGTTTGAGATCATGATGGAAAAAGTCTCGAAAGTTCAGAAACCCTAGTTTCTGAGGTATATGCGGGCTATAGTGAGCCAGGGCACGTACATACGCAGGATGAATGAGGACAGGGCGTGTACAGTGGATGAAGTCATGAAGACTTGTGGTTGAGCTTATGACATGCTCTTGAAGTCTAAAGCAGGTTCCAGATCTGCATTCTATGGGCTCAGATCTGTCATAGAAACTTTGGTATGGTTACATTGTTGTCTTGATGGATACTATTTCTTTTTATGTGGTGAATGCTTAAGGCATTCTTGGTATGGTTGTTGTGATTTGGTTTGTTTTGGTTGATGGAGTGAGCATCACTCTGATGATTTAGTATTGATATGATTGCTATAGTATATTAGTTTCTTATACATGACTGAGTAGCATTCATATTGTATGGTTAAGCATGAGTAAGTTGTTGGAGAGCTTGGATGTGTTGTGAGTGGTTATGGGTCAGATTGGATAGTGAAGAATGGAAGAGAATGTGATTTAAGGTTGAAGAGGATCTAAGTTCATATTGAAAATAAAAACCCTAAGTAATCAGATGTGATATGCAAGTTGTAGTACAAACTGGTCGCGTACATACGCGAGCTGTACTACTGGTAGGGCGCGTACATATGCGGGTTGCACTACAGATAGGTCATGTACCTGTTGACAGATTGATATTTGTTGAGGATTTTTGCCTCATATCAGTTGATGCTAAGGGTGTAAGTTGAGTCTTGCATTATATAGTTTGTGCTCTTGTAGAGTTGTACTCTATTCAGTTGTTGCTTATAAACCCAAGGATTGTAGTCTGTAATAAAAAGAAAATTGTGCATACATCTTGTGTTATTTGTGTTCCTTGTGGTCATGATTTATTGATGATATGTTGTTGATATATGTTCACATTTAACTGACTATAAATGACAAAAATAAGTAATGAGTAAATGGTGATTGGTAATGAGTAAATGGTGATTTCTAACTAATTTGTTTTTTGAAAGGGAAATTTTGGGGAAAAGAGCCCTACATTGTTCAACCCCCCTCCTCAGTGTAGTCGGTGTGTCCAACAATTGGTATCGGAGAAGAACATCACTATAAGACTTAACAAGCTTGGAGGATATCCATGGACACACAAATGGATGATGAAGTTCCAATCCTTGATGAGGAAAACTATTCTACTTGGAGAATAGAAATGAGAGTGCATTTGAAGGAAATGGGAGTGGGTATTTGGAAGGCAAACATTGGTGGATCAGTTTCCTTGAAGAACAAGTCATAGTTTGCAGCTCAAAGGGAAGGAAAGAAGAATGATACATTGGCTCTCAAGACCATTATTAGTGGACTCTCAAGCCCTATCAAAGAGAGCATGGGACAATGCACTTCCGCCAAGGATCTATGGCTAAAGCTAGAGGAGACATATCAAAACAAGAAGGAAGATATTGAAGACCACTCAATCAAGATCATTAAAGGTAAAGAATCTCCAAAAACTCTTGATTACATTATTTATAAATGTGATGATGTTCGCAAGAAGGAATATCTTGAAGACTTTTCAAATGAAGACAAAGAATCATGTCATGATGTTGGAAGAAAGGAATATATTGAAGACATTTCAAATGAAGATAAAGAATCATGTGATGATGTTGGAAAAAAGGAAGATCTTGAAGACATTTCAAATGAAGGTAAAGAATCTCCACAAATCCTTGATTGCATTAATTCAAAATGTGATGATATTGAATATTTCTCTACAAGTGAAGAAGGAAGAAGAAAATCTAGAAATAGTTTGTGTACAGTTTGATGGTAGTTATCCTATGGAAAGAATAGAAGAAGAACTATCAGAACTTCAAAAGAAAGTTGAAGAGGGTCTATATGAATACAACAATGACCATTATTATATATATACTATAGCAATCTTTCGGATAACACTAAAAAATTTCTTAAGAAGAGTCAAAGGCACATCTTGAAGTTAAAGGAAAGTTTCAAAAGAACAAAGCAAGGAAGACATCAAGAAGCCATCCTTACACCTCAAAAAGGATGAACACCAAAGCAAAGGTATAAAAGTGTTTTTCACGGTCAGTGTTCTTCATGTAATGAAAATGGTCACAAAGCTTTGGAATGCAGATCTTATGCAAGGAGAAATAATGGAAGTTTTCATAACACCATAAGGTGTTGGAGATGTGATCAAGTAGGACACATTGTTGTTCACTGTCACAGCATGAGATGCTACAGTTGTAGTGGATTTGGCCATAAATCCCGGGATTTCTGGAACACAAGAAGAAATTCCATGATGAGGACTTCATATAGTGTTAGCAACATTACTTGTCTTCGGCATCGGGATGTCCAGCTCTGTAGGTTGCACGAGGAGTGCCCAAGCACAGCGCACAGAGGAAATCTTGTTCGGATTTAAAATCAAGCGAGCGGGAAAAATTATAGTGTCAACGGTCCGGATCCATCTATATGAGCAGATCAACGGTTAGCAGAAAATCACGGATATCAGAGTTGCGCCGAAATTAGTGCAAATAGACTGCGCCCATATCATATGCAGGGAAGAACAACAATCGTCCATCCAAACGACGCGTGGTGCGAGATCCAGTCGTGTCGGCTTCTCGGCAGTCGCGAGTTCAAACGGTGAAGGTTTTATGTCATTGTACATTTTGAAACCCCGAACCTCGAAGCGCACAAAGGCTGGCCCACCATAGCAAGGAGCAGTCTGAGTCGTTCATCTAAAAGGGACATCTGGTGCGCGATTAGGCTCCCCGCCTTTTCGCCCATCGCGATTTCGAAGCGCAAGAAGCAACTCCCTCGTATCCCCGATGCGTGAAGTGACGAGAGCTTCCAGGGCCCGGGGCCCACAACAGCGTCGAGTGAATTCAGGACCGTTAGATTTAGAGGGGCGCGTGGCGCCAGATTAAGCCGTCTCGACGTTTCGCTCATCGCAATTTCAAGAAGCATGGATCAGCCCCTTCATATCCGCGAACGCCGAAAACACCTTTGGGAGTAAGCACAGGGTCATAGCCCGTGGTCACTTGGGAGATAGAGAGAGTTGTGTAAGAGGGGCCAAAGGCACCGAGTTTAGTTACAGAGGAGATCATCGCGGCCTCCAGGCGCCATTGGATCCGATCTCAATCCTGTGTCTCGCTTGGAGTAAATGAAGGCATGAACGGGTGGTTGAAACCTCCTTTCATTCATTAAGTGTGAGGTATGGAGGGTCTGGCAGGCGGTCTGCTCGAAGGGGTCCTGTGTACCAATTTTTCCAAAGAATCCATGCCAAAGTCTTCGAAGAGACAGAGAAGTTTGCACACGCTAGCTCAACACTTAATGGCTCAGCTACCCTCCTTACAGGAGCCATGCGCAGTTAAGGTGGCGCGTAAAGAAGGATTTCAATACGAATTTGACTGAAAAGACACCAAGCCTTGGGTGACTGGGCACGCCTCTATGAGGTGAATTTTCCTGAGTATATAGACTCAGTCTTTGTATTTTGTAATCTATCGATGGTTGAGCAAATCTCCCGATTGTAAAAGTTTTGATGAAGCACTGGTCGCTCTGGTTAATATAGAAGGCATTTGAGATTTCTTATTTTATGGATGTCAGTTTCTTTTCCATCTTTTTGTATACTATGTTAGAACAACTCGGAATTGGAGGATCCAGTCGAGTTGCAGCTGTTATAGGATGATGTAGGTTGGATCATTGTAACAGTTGCATTGTTTCTAATTAGTTCCAGTGATTTTCTTAGCGCTGAACGACTTGGAATTGAAGGATTCAGTCGAGTCACCCCTCAGCTCCTTGAAGCTATGGACCAAGAGGATCTTGGCCTCCGAGTTTTTCATCCTCAATCTTCTGAAGGCCTGTCGCCCGAGGCAGTCTCGCTCGCCTTTCTCACAAGTCTTCCATCTACCACCCTTTAATCCATTTACTGACTGAAGTTGGATCAAGGCCTCCCTTGCCTTCTACATGCCAGGCCTAGTTTCCTGAGTTAAAGCTATACCATCTTGAGTCTTTATCCATTTTATCACCCCATTAAACAAATCATGACATAAAACTGATGGGCGTTGGTCTCTGCTCTTGCTAGCAATCCAGGAGTGACTTCTGACGCTAACATTTCTGGCACCGTTGTCGGGGATCGAAGTTGAAAATTTTCCCCGGGATTGAACGACATTGAGCCTCTAATTCTGAAGGTGCATCGAGTATCAGAGCCTTTGAAGATTGCTACTATGCACCTGGCGACTCCATCGTGATGAATCGACTGTGGTGAACCTGTTGTATTAACTATGGCTTTCAGAGGCAGGCACACACGGTCTCATCCACAGCTGCCTCTAGCGACACCTGAAACTGATCCAAAGGTGGTTCTCAGAAAAGGAAAGGCCTCTGAAGAAGAAGCTTCCATCGTCGAACCAGGTAATCTGTCATCTCCTTTTGTAAGAACTCCATTTTCTCCTCCTCAGATTCTTGACCGTCCTCCTTCTGAGGTGTCCCATTTCCTGAATTTCGGGAGTGTTCCTGTTGAGTTTTCCCCTCCTGGTCTGGGATGGGAGGGAGAAACCCTTGTCACTCCCCTCTCCTCTGAAGCTATACCCTGGCGTAGACCCAGGGCCGCGGAAGATTTCCCCACGCCTAGTTTTATCGCTCCTGTGCAAAGATGAGCGACTTGATCTCGTTAGCCTTCTCCTTAAATCCCCTCGTGTTTCCCACTCCACTTCGAGATTCATTCCCAGTAGCCCCCTCGTGAACTCCTTCTCCTCCAAGTTCTCCTCCACCTAATATTCCTATGGCTGGTGTTAATCCCCCTCTAAATAGAATGCATGCCATAGTCGTTGCCAGATATGCTCCCTTAGTTCTACCCCATCCTATGAATCCCCTCCCTGCTGGAGATTACTTGAAGTATATGCCCAAGTTCACTGGGGAAGGGCATGTAATTGTTGAAGAGCATCTGGCTGCTTTCTACAGTTATGCAGACAACCTGAACATTGAAAATGAAGATGTTTGGATGCGAGTCTTCGTCCAGAGCCTATATGGCGAGGTGAGGAAATTGTTTAGAGGGTTGGCCCCCGGATCTATTGCTGGGATCGAAGCCCCGGATAGTGCTTTTTTGAGGCAGTGGGGAGACAGGAAGGATTTCATGTATTACATGATAGAGTTCGGGTATTTGAAGAAGATGGAAGGAGAGTCTATCTCAGACTTCTCCAAAAGATTCAATAAGATGTATAATAAAATCCATACCGAAATAAAACCCTCAGAAGCCTCGGCCAAAATTTTCTATGCTAACGCATTTGGACCCAATTTCTGTCTTTTATTGAGGGAAAGAAGAGCCACTTCCTTAGATCAAATTCAAGATGCGGCCATAGAAGTGGAATCCAATGTATTAACAGCTGACAGATTGAGGAACAAGGCCAACGCAGACAGAAGAAGGGGAAGGTCAGAAACCTCAACTTCTGGACCATTGGTGCCCCACCCTCGAGTGGATGAACTGACCAAGATGGTGAAGTCTCTGTCTGCAGAGATGGAGAGAATGAAGGTCGAGGGGAGGCAGGCATATAAGGGCCCTCAAAACACTGAAAACAAAGGATGTTTCATGAGGCCAAACAATTTTACTCCCCCGAATGTGCAAAGAGAGAAGGGAAGAGACAGAGAAGACCAGAAGATTCAAGCTCCTTTTCAAAAAAAAATTGTGGCCGAGGGGGAAGAAGGGGAAATAGATGAGCCTGATCATGAAATCCATTGCTTCGGGGACACTCCTCCTTTTCCTCATCTCACTCAATCAGCATATGAGGAGTCTCTTATGGACAGTCAGCTAAATGAACTGAGTAAGGGAGACAAGGCTAGTGGCAACCAAGGCAGATATGATCTGAGGTCTAAGAAAAAGACAGTAGCACCTGATGTTCCTGAGTGGTCCATTAGAACAGAGAAGCCTGATGATGAAGTAGAAGACAGTCACAGAGGTAAGAAGCACCAACCCCTCTCTCCCATAGTCCAGAGTCATGTCCCTGAAATAAGAGAAATCCCAAAGCTCTCACCTTCTTTTAATTTCGAGCATAAAATTCAAAAAATCAGAATCACTGTGCCCCTGACAGAATTGATTAAACATGAAGGGTTCAAAAAATGATTCTCTGAGCTTTTATAGTCTGAGGTCTCAAGCCTTCCCACAAACTCCATCAATTTGCAAGATGAAAAGTCTGTAGTCATTCTAGGTCCTATGGTAGAAGACAGGAATGACTCATCCCCTCCCTTCTACACTTCCTTGAACATACATGACAAGGTACTACACAACTGCTTGATGGATTCGGGGGCTTCTCACAACCTCATGCCCAAAACTATCATGGAAGAGTTAGGGCTAGAAGTCACCCGAGCCTATCATGACCTCTATTCCTTTGACTCCAGAAAATTTTAGTGTCTAGGAGTTATCAAAGACCTGGTCGTGACCTTGTTTCAGCTGCCCATGAAGAGTGTGGTCATGGATATTGCAGTGGCCGATGTCCCCCCCAAGTTTGGTATGTTGTTATCAAGATCTTGGATAAAGAGACTGGGGGGAACCTTGCAGATGGACCTCACATATGCTACTATCCTAGTGTTTGGAGGAGAGCATAGAATACTATACAGGGAAGCCCAACTGGCCTATATAATCAGTGATGAGGCCAACCCTACCAACCATCCCATTTTCGCCTTAGACACTGATTTAGGTTCAAGTGTGCTACAATTCACCAAGGCTCCTGAACCTCCTCTTAAACTCAAAAGGCAGCTCACCATTTCCCCTAAATTTTCTCCCTCCATCACCCCCATCTAGAAAATGTTCTTTGATGGAGCCTCTTCCAGGGAAGGCGCTGGAGCTGGGGTGGTTTTTGTGTCACCTGCTCAAGAAACCATATCTCTGTCATACAAATTAGAATTTGAAGCTACCAACAATGTGGCAGAGTATGAAGCTCTTATCCTAAGATTAAGATCCGCAAGAGAAATGGGAATTCAAGAAGTAGCAGTGTTCGGAGATGCAGAGTTGGTGGTCCAACAGATCAGAAGTGCTTATCAGGCTAAGCATCCTCGACTCAGAAGCTACAGAAATGAGGTGTGGGATCTAGTTGATAGTTTCTTCTTGGCATTTAACATTTCTTTCATCCCAAGAGAGTAGAACACAGTGGAAGATTCCTTGGCTACATCAGCAGGTAATTTCAAAGTACCCTTGCCGCCCAAATCCAAATATGATGTGGAAGTAAAATACAGACCCTCCATACCTGACAACGTCAAACATTCGAAGGTATTCGAGGATGATCTCGAGATCAAAAAATTCTTGGAGACTGTCGAAGAATTTTCAGAGATGCATATCGACCAAGACTCCGTCTCTGAAGAAGAGCTTGATGGGGGTAATTTTCTGAATAAGATTGCAGAGCGTAACATTGTGCAGCTGCCCAACAATCATATTCCAAGAGGACTAGTTCCTTTGGAAAGGCTTTTTGATAGAAATGGTGTGTCATTAAAAGGGGAGACCTCGGAGGATGACACCGGTACTATTCAGTGCAACATTGGGACTGAGAGTGAGCCCAAGTTTGTCAAATTGTCAAGAAGTTTGACAAAGGAACAAAGGTCAAAATACATTGGACTTTTGAGGGAATTTTCTGATGTGTTTGCCTGGACCTATGAAGACCTCAAAACATATGACATTTTTGTCATCAATCATAAAATCCCATTAAAAGAGGAGGCAAATCCATTTAGGCAGAAGTTGAGACAGATCAATCCTATGATGTTGCCTATCATGGAGAGGGAAGTGAAGAAGCTGCTTCAAGCTCAGATCATTGTACCGCTGAGATATTCAGAGTGGGTGGCCAACTTGGTGCTAGTAAGGAAAAAGAATGGAGAGATCTGACTCTGTGTAGACTTCAGAAACCTGAACAGGAGCTCACGAAAGGATAACTACCCTTTACCAAAGATGGAACATATATTGCAGAGGGTAACAGGAGCTTCCAGGATGTCCATGATTAATGGTTTCTCTAGCTACAATCAAGTCTCTGTTCCAGGGATGATTTTAGGGGCTAAATTTCGCTCATGGGCTAATTTTCCATGGTTTTTCCAAAAATGAGATTTGATATTTTAAAAATGATTCGCCCAAATTCTATAGGATAAAATGATTTTACCTTAAAAATAGCCAAAAAATTATAAAAACTATATAAAATACTTAGAAATTTGAATATTTTTACAAAAATATCGCCAAACATTTATAGTTGACATATGAAGGATTAGTAAGATTCGCCAAGGTTTCTACATTTAAAAATAAATTTCCATCCTTAAAATCATCCCTACTCTGTTCTTCTTGAGGACAGGGAAAAAACAACATTCACTACTCCATGGGGCACATTCATGTATGCCAAGATGTCGTTTGGATTAATGAATGCAGGGGCAACGTTCCAGCGTGCCATGGACATAGCTTTCGTCAGGGAAAAGGATAAATTTGTGGTCGTCTATCTGGATGACATCACAGTATTTTCAAAATCTGATAAAGAACATTGTTGCCATCTCAGGAAGGTTTTCCTGAAATGCGGGAGTTTTGGCATTTCATTAAACCCAAAGAAATCTTTGTTCACCATGCAGGAGGGGAAGTTACTAAGCCACATAGTATCAGCGGAAGGAGTCAGGATTGACCCTAGCAAAGTGGAGGCAATACAAGCCTTATCAATCCCGAGGTCCAAGAGGGAGGTCCAATCCTTCCTTGGTAAGATTAATTTTCTGAGGAGGTTTGTGCCTAACTTTGCTGAGGAGGTACAACTTATAACAACCATGTTAAGGAAAGGAAGTGAAGTGAGGTGGACTTCTGAATCGCGACATTCCTTTGAGCAAATAAAGAAGGCCCTAACAGAATCCCCTGTGCTTATTAGCCCCGACTACTCAAAGGATTTCCTTATTTTCTCCTTTGCCTCACCTGACACGGTGGTTGTTGTTTTGTTACAGACAAACAAGGGCGGACTTGAGAAGCCGATCACCTACTTCAGCCGAGCATTGAGGGATGTCGAAGTCAGGTGTGACACTATGGAGAAGCAGGCCTATGCCCTGGTAAAGGCCCTCAAGGCATTTAGAGTCTATGTCCTGCAGTCAAAAATCATCGCTTATGTCCCCTCAATTGTTGTTAAAGACATTCTTATCCAACCTGACATAGATGGGAGAAGGAGTAAGTGGATGGCCAGGATTCTAGAATTCAACCTAGAAATAAAGCCTACCAAATTGATCAAAGGTCAGGGTTTAGCCAAGCTGTTGGTTGAAGCCAATTTACAAGATTTAGGGATAAATTTCGTTAACGAATGCTCAGGAGTTCAGCATGGTCGACCGTCTGAAAGAGACCCTCAAAAGGAGCCCCCATTAGCTCAATGTCCTTGGTATAAGGATGTCATATACTTTCTACAAGAGTTGCGACCTCCAGACGGCCTGCAAAGAAACAAATCAAGAGCTCTGAAGCTCAAGGCAATCAGGTATTGCCTTATCGATCAAATTTTATACAGGAAAGACCCCCTGGGAGTGATTTTAAAATGCATGGATCCACGAGAGGCCGACGGGATCATGGTTGAATTTCACAGCGGCCTATGTGGAGGGAATCATTTTTGGAAGGCCACAACCCACAAAATTCTCAGGGCCGGGTACTACTGGCCCACCTTGTTCGCTGATGTCCACAGAGGAGTTAGAGCCTGTATCTCATGCCAAAGGTTTTTAGGAAAACAACAGATCAAGTCTTTGCCTTTACAGCTTGTAGTTGTTTCGGGACCTTTCCAACAATGGGGCCTAGATTTTATTGGAGAAATCCACCTCGCTTCCAGTGGGCAGCACAGATGGATCCTGACTGCCACAGACTTCTTTACCAAGTGCATTGAGGTTATCCCCACCAGGAGTGCTTCCCACAAGGTAATTATTGGATTCCTGGAAGACCTCATCACAAGATTCGGCTGCCCAAGAAAGATTGTTACAGATAATGCAACCTCATTCAAGGCCGAATCGTTGGTCAAGTTCTGTGAGCAATTTGGAATCAAGCTGATTCACTCCACTCCGTACTATCCCCAGGGAAATGGTTTAGCAGAATCCTCCAACAAAAGTCTCATAAGAATCATCAAAAGATTATTGGAGGACAACAAAAGGGCTTGGAATTCAAAGTTGAAATTCGCTCTATGGGTCGATCGGGTGACTACAAAGAGATCTATAGCTGTCTCCCCTTTCCAGTTAGTTTACGGAGTAGAAGTTGTCTTCCCTTCTCAGCTGGCCATTCCCGTAGTGAAATTCTTCCAGGATTATCAAGAAGAGCCCAATGACATGGTCAGAAGGATTCATGAACTGGTAGAAGTCCAGCAGGACAGAGAGCAGGTAATGGACAGGATTCATGATCATCAGCAAAAGATCAAGTAGGTTTTCAATAAGAAGGCCAAGAAGGAGTGGTTCCAGATGGGAGACCTGGTGCTGAAATGGGACGCTCCTAAGCAAGATAAGGGAAAACACGACAAATTTGAAGCCCTGTGGATTGGCCCCTTCGAAATCTCTGAAGTTTTCTCAAATAACACTTACAGGTTGGAGGATTTGGAGGGTGAAGAGGTTTTCAGCAGCCTAGTAAACAGGCATTTTCTTAAAAAATGTTTTGTCTGAGCCTTCGGTGGCTCCCTTGTTTGTAAATATTGTCCTTTCTGTTCTTCATTTTTACTTTTATTGTTTCGGCTTAGTAAATGACTCCATAGCCCAACAACAAGGCACTGGAACTGCAAAATGAGTCCTTAGAGCATCACAGGGATGACTCTATCCCCCATGGAGCCTAATGTTAGCAACATTACTTGTCTTCGGCATCGGGATGTCCAGGTCTGCAGGTTGCACGAGGAGTGCCCAAGCACAGCGCACAGAGGAAATCTTGTTCGGATTTAAAATCAAGCGAGTGGGAAAAATTATAGTGTCAACAGTCCGGATCCATCTATATGAGTAGATCAACGGTTAGCGAAAAATCACGGATATCAGAGTTGCGCCGAAATTAGTGCAAATAGACCGCGACCATATCATATGCAGGGAAGAACAGAAGTCGTCCATCCAAATGACGCGTGGCACGAGATCCAGTCGCGTCGGCTTCTCGGCAGTCGCAAGTTCAAACAGTGAAGGTTTTATGTCATTGTACATTTCGAAACCCCGAAGTGCCCAAAGGCTGGCCCACCATAGCAAGGAGAAGTCTCAGCCGTTCATCTAAAAGGGACACCTGGTGTGCGATTAGGCTCCCCGCCTTTTCGCCCATCGCGATTTCGAAGCGCAAGAAGCATCTCCCTCGTATCCCCGATGCGCAAAGTGACGAGAGCTTCCAGGGCCCGGGGCCCACAGCAGCGTCGGATGAATTCGAGACTATCAGATTTAGAGGGGCGCGTGGCACCAGATTAAGCCGTCTCGACATTTCTCTCATCGCGATTTCAAGAAGCATGGATCAGCCCCTTCATATCCGCGAACACCGAAAACACCTTTGGGAGTAAGCACAGGGTCATAGCCCGTGGTCACTTGGGAGACAGAGAGAGCCATGCAAGAGGGGCCAAAGGCACCGAGTTCAGTTACAGAGGAGATCATCACGGACTCCAAGCGCCATCGGATCCGATCTCAATCCTGTGTCTCGCTTGGAGTAAATGAAGGCATGAACGGGTGGTTGAAACCTCCTTTCATTCATTAAGTGTGAGGTATGGAGGGTCTAGCAGGCAGTCTGCTCGAAGGGGTCCTGCGTACCAATTTTTCCAAAGAAGCCATGCCAAAGTCTTCGGCACTTAATGGCTCAGCTACCCTCCTTACAGGAGCCATGCGTAGTTAAGGTGGCGCGTAAAGAATGATTTCAGTACGAATTTGACTGAAAAGACACCAAGCCTTGGGTGATTGGGCACGCCTCTGTGAGGTGAATTTTCCTGAGTATATAGACTCAGTCTTTGTATTTTGTAATCTATCGATGGTTGAGCAAAGCTCCCGATTGTAAAAGTTTTGATGAAGCGCTGGTTGCTCTGGTTAATATAGAAGGCATTTGAGATTTATTACTTTATGGATGCAGTTTCTTTTCCATCTTTTTGTATACTATGTTAGAACAACTCGGAATTGGAGAATCCAGTCGAGTTGCAGTTGTTATAGGATGATGTAGGTTGGATCAATGTAACAGTTGCATTGTTTCTAATCAGTTCCTGTGATTTTCTTAGCGCTGAACGACTTGGAATTGAAGGATTCATTCGAGTCACCCCTCAGATCCTTGAAGCTCTAGACCAAGAGGATTTTGGCCTCCAAGTTTTTCGTCCTCAAGTTTCTGAAGGCCTGTCACCCGAGGCAGTCTCACTCGCCTTTCTCACAAGTATTCCATCTACCACCCTTTAATCCAGTTACTGAATGAAGTTGGATCAAGACCTCCCTTGCCTTCTACATGCCAGGCTCAGTTTCCTGAGTTAAAACTATACCATCTTGAGTCTTTATCCATTTGATCACCCCATTAAACAAATCGTGACATAAAACTGATGGGCGTTGGGCTCTGCTCCTGCTAGCAATCTAGGAATGACTTCTGACGCTAACATATAGCATGGTTAGAAGAAGGAATGAATTAAGGAAGGGAGACATATTTGAAAATATGGAAGCTCAGAGTGCAAGTTCTGAGAAGAAGGGACACCTTCAGAAGTGGGTGAAGAAGACTAAACAACCAGAGCGGAATGGAAGCCTTGAGGGAAGCTTAATTGTGCCATATATTGAAGCGTACGCGGGTGATAGTGGTAAAAGTCATGTACATATGCAGGATAACCTTGAATAGGTCGCATACATACATGAGTTGTCGATGCAGTAGGTCGTGTATATGTGGTAAAGCCTTGGGAAAAAGGCTATGCACATGGGTTGCAATTTGATGTGATGGTATAACTCTGTGTTGCAGGGTCTGACATAGTTTGTTTCAGGTTCTAAAATTGCTTGTTGCAAGTTTTCATGATTACATATTGGATTATGTATGGTGATGATATAAAATGAAAGGCTATCTTGGATGCATGGCACTAACCCATGAGTATGGATTAAGGCATTTTCTTTTGAATAACAATGTTGGTTATGACAGTGAAGTTATGGTACCTTGGTTATGTGATATATCTTGATGATGCTAGCTAGAAATGTCATTGATCTAGTGAAGCACACCACTAGTACATGTATTGTTGGATGTTTAGTATTTGTTGTAGTGAATGGAGGATTGAGGCTGATCTGTTGGGATACATGGCTGGTACATATTTGAGTTTCATTGATATGTCTTATGATGTATTATTGGAAGAATTTATTTTGGATATCTTGGTGCATTCTTTTGGCATATGGTTGGACTACATATTGGGACATGTAGTTGGTGTGTCAATGAGGTGACCATGTTGTACACCATTGATGAGCTTGATCTATAGTTGATGCATGATTGGTACACTTCTAGTACATTGGTAGAGGCACCTACTAGTAGTTGATTGGCACATGTTTTGTGGTGGACTTGGCATACATACATAAGGATTCATTTTGTTGTGGTATTGGTGCATGGTTGATGTGCTTGCTTGGTACAAGTGGTGATGCATGTCTAATGCATGATGGTACACTCATAGATGGTATATGTTTGGATGATAGTACACCATTGGTATTACTTGATTAACATATACTTTGGTACATGAGACACTTTATGGTTGTGGCACTTGGTTCATGGTAGAGGCATATCATTGGTGATATGACACTTGTTTTGAAACACATGGTTGACATGTTGGTAGAGGCATATGGTTGATACACTCCATTGATGATATCTTATGACACATTGTATGGTGTTGATGTACATGGTTGATGTACATGAGTGTTGTGCATGGTGGGCACACAATTTGGTACATGATGTACTTGGTTGATGTCTTATTCATGATTCTCTATTTCATTGTTGAAATATATTTTGTTTCATGGTATGGCATCAGTTTTGATGCATGGACAGGTCCAAGGATCGTCATAGAAAGAGTGGTTGATCTATGTTCTGGTTGAGCAGTAGCATTTGTAGCAGAAGTATATTGCAGTGGTAGCATATTGTTCATATTTCAAAGAAGATAGGGGGAGACATACCCATAGGGGGAGTCATTCTTCTTCCCATGACTCTAGGAGGAGATATTTATCAAATGTATACTTGGTAAAATGACCCTATACTTGGAGAAAGATAACAGAGGCATAGTTTCAGGGGAAGCATTGGTCACAAGGGGATCATGAGAGATATATCTTCAGCATTACATCATAGTGATATCCCTTATTCAAAAGGGGAGATATTATTAATAGGAAGATCAAAGGAATTCAGACAGGGGGAGTAGCCCTAAGGAGAGTTCAGGAAGGGGGAGCAACCCCAAGGAGAGAATTACCCTTTGCCATTGATGTCAAAGGGGGAGAGATAGTCACATTGATGTGATTAATGAATATTGATGTAGAGCATGCCTTGTCTACATGTTGACATCAATGATTGGTGTTGACATCAATATTGGTATTGCCATCAATGCCAAAGGGGGAGATTGTTGGATCATGTTGTCATTGATTCCAAAGGTTTAATTGATTGATGTAGAGTGATTGATTGATTGATGTCAAGGAATTGGTTGATGCCAAAGGATGATTGAATGATGTCAAAGGTCAAAGGGTTGATGTATGTCTTATCATAGTATATTGATGAAGTATGTATTGATTGATGTCAAGTGGAATCATAGTCATAT
>ML800379.1:0-28425 GCA_009831015.1 Picea engelmannii | reverse complement strand
CTAATATGAGAAACCTTAGGGTTTTCACTCAAGAAACCCATACTGGGGAGGCATCTCTTCGCTGGTGGAAAATTGAACCCATGTTTGCAAGGAGTTGGTCCATCAATTTCTCAAAGACACTTGAGATATTGTGGACTAACAGGAATGGGAGGCACTGAGGTTTCTTGAGTGAAAACCCTAAGGTTTCTCATATTAGGCATCAACATATTGAACACACTTTTTCTTTTTTCTTTTTGGAGGCCACACATTACATCGTGGTGCAGTTTCAGGCCATGCAAGCATTTAATGTGTTGTTATTAACTAGAAGGGAGGGATTTGTATGGTAAAAAATACCAAAATAACTTGAAAATATAAAGAGAAGAAGCTCCACACCTTGAGAAATAGATATAAGAATGAAATATAAGAATCTTCGAGGGGGAAACCTTCTTTTACAACAGAAAAAATGTACAAGAATGAGATGAGATGATTCTAAAACTAGGTTTCCTTTGTGTGTGTGTGTGTGTAGGAGACAAAGGGTATAATTACAATTAAAGGGTCTAGACGACAACAATAATATAAAATTAGAAATGTAACTCACTATCTAGGGCTTTGCATGATGCTTTATCTAGGGCTTAACATGCCCCTCGCTTTCAAACAAGTGTTGTCCTCATCAATTGACTAACACAGGTATTTTTTCATGTTAGGGACCTAACCCCTCACATAGATAGAATAATATATTTTCCATGTAACAAATGCCTACGTTAGTTAATAAGGCCTAAATATATTTTCTATGTAATAAAGGTCAATATTAGTTAGTAAGGCCTATTTAATAATTGTGAACAAGTCAATGTGAGAAGACCTAATAAAAGCTTCCACTTATAGAAAGATCTTCCTTTAGAATGTTCTTTAGAAGATAGAATTAGTATAAATAAGTGTAAGAGGCATGAGAAAGTTTGTCTTGAGAATTATTGTAATAGAGCTATGCTCTTCTTGAGGTTACCCTCTCGAAGAGGCAAGTGAACATTGCTTTCTTTGAATAAAGGTATTATTTATGGTATTTATATTCTCAATATTTTGTTGTTCCATTGATATCTGATAAATATCCATGTTTATGCATATTATATTACATCTGATACTTTACAAGTGGTATCAAAGCACTTTCCTTGGCAGAAATTGTGGGTAAATTATTTTTCCATGGTAGAGACTGTGATACCTATAATTTTAACTTTTTTTGACCCCATAGACCCATACCCTTCCCGCCACTTTATTTCCCACTTATCCCATTGGTTTTCTCTTGTTTCCCTTATCGTAGTGATATATATCATTTCTCTGGGTTTTTTTCCATGGACCCACCCCTCTTTCCCTCATGGATCCCACCTTCCAAGAAGAAACCAATCATAAAATGAATATAGGCCTTACTACCCTTCAGACCCAAGTGAATTAGGACATTCCTACCATTGATGCCAAAATGGAATACATCCAATAACAATTAGGTAGGAAAATCATTGAAGTCAATTTCTCTTTCCAACAATTCATGAACAAATTCTAGGGTCCTTCCTCCTCTGAACCACCTATATATACTAAAGATTTTGACTCCAACTAGCCTCTGTACTCTCATTCCAACTCCTTACCTCGTGACCCCAGTCTTCTGAGAGTTGAGGTGAACAAATTTGATGGCTTAGATCTAATAGCCTGGGTCACTAAAATGGAACATTATTTCTCCCTGAATAGTGGAATATTTTATTACTGCATTTGAGCACTTGGATTTCCAAATGGAGGGAATGACCAATTCATTTTTCAGGGAATATTTTATCAGTGGCCTCAAGGATGAAATCTGAGCTCAAGTCATAATGGATCGCCCCCAGACTTGGTTGGAAGAAACTAAATGTGTCAAGGAGGCACAACAAGTCATCTTGGACGAGAGTATAAAACCCACCTTTGTTCCTTTCACTAAACCCAACACCCCTGTCCCTTAGGCCACTCGTCTATAGGTCCAAAAATTAACACAAGAAGAAATGGCTAAACGCCAAGTCAAGTGTATCTACTATAATTGTGATGAAAAATACTTTCCAGGGCACAAGTGTAAAGAACATAAACTCTTTATGGCCATTTCAGAGGATGTTTATGATGAAGATATTGAGGTCTCTCTTGAATTCAAGCTACCCCAAATAGATAATCTTTCATCTCCCATTGATCCTCCCGAAGTTGAACCACTCATTTCGCTAAATGCTCTTACTGGTTTTTATGCTCCCCAAACCCTCAAATTGATTTCTTACATTAAGCACCAGAAAGTAATCATCCTAATTGACAGTGGAAACACTCATTATTCCATTCATCACCACCTTGCTCAAGAGGTAAATTTCTATATATGTGTTATGAAATGTGGGGGGCGTTGTGAAAATGTGCACATACAAATTGGTTAGTATAACCTAAAATCTCACATTTTTTCTATTGACATGGGTGGTTGTGACATTGTTCTTGGTGTTGAATGGTTACACACTCTTGGCCCCATAACCATGTATTTTAAGTATTTAACCATACAATTCCAATGGGAAGGAAAAAAATATAAATTCCAAGGAACTACAACAAGGTCCCCAAAGATCATCAGTTCCCACCACATGGAAAAGTTGCTCAAAATAGGTCATTTTGGAATCATTGCCCAAATCCATTTCATTCAAGTAGTTGAGACACCCTCGGTACACCCCGACCTTCAAGCTATCCTTTCCCACCATCCTATTGTTTTTTGAACTCCTCAGAGCCTTCCTACCTGCAAGGAGACCATGACCACTCCATCCCTTTAATCCTAGGAAGTCTTCCTCCCAATGTTCTCCCTTATTTTCATCCCTTTGCTCAAAAAAATGAAATTGTTAAAATTGTTCAAGAATTGTTAAAGTAGGTGTTATCCATCCTAGTACCAACCCCTATTCTTCTCATGTTGTCATGGTCCCCGAGAAGGAATGAACTGGGCACATGTGTCCTGATTTTTGTGCCCTTAAAAACTTACCATCAAGGAAAAATATCCCATTCCCATCATAGATGACCTTCTGGATGAACTTAGTGGGGTTTAGTACTTTTCCAAAATTGACCTCCATTTGGGCTACCACCATATACGTATGAAAGAGGAAGACATCCCCAAAACTACATTTCACACTCATGAGGGCCTATATGAGTTATTGATTATTCCCTTTGGTCTCTGTAATGCCCCCTTCACTTTTCAAAGTATCATGAATCATGTCTTTTGTCCTTTCCTCTGTCACTTTGTGTTAGTTTTATTTGATGACATTCTCATCTATAGTAAAATGTGGACATCCATCTCGCCCATGTAGATCAAGTTCTCCATCTCCTCTCCAAGAACCAACTTTTCCTCAAACAATATATATGTTCTTTTGGTGCCTCTAAAGTTGAGTACTTGGGTCATATTGTTGGTAAGGATGGTGTAAGGGTGGATCCCAAGAAAATTGAAGCTATGTTGAATTGGCCTCGCCCTAAAACTCTTAAAAGTATGTGTGGTTTCCTGGATTTAACGAGATATTATTTCAAGTTTGTTCATAATTATGGAAAAATTGTGGCTCCTCTCACATCTACTCTTAAAAAGAATACTTTCAGTTGGACTCCAGCAGCGAACCAATCCTTCCAATCCTTGAAAGAAGCTATGTGCACTACTATTGTACTGGCCCTACCTGACTTCACCAAGACATTTGTTCTAGAATGTGATGCATCAGGAAGAGGAATTGGGGAAGTCTTCATGCAATATGGATGACCTTTGGATTTCACCAACAAACAGTTGTCAGACCGACATTTCGGCCAATCAATTTATGAAAAAGGAAATGTTGGTTATTTTGGATGCAGTGGATATCTAGTGCCCTTATCTATTGGGACAGTGCTTAAAATTAGAATAGATCATCAAAGCCTCAAGTACTTCCTCGAACAACAAATTTCATCCCTGGAGAAACAAAAATGGGTGACCAATCTGTTTGGATATTATTATGAGATTGTTTATAACAAGGGAAAATAAAATGTGGTGGTTGATACTCTTTGTAGGAAATATGAAGACGAAGGGTTCTTTTCCCTGTCATTCATCTTTGTTGACTAGCTTCAGGTTGTTTGATATGAATGGTTTCAAGACCCTAAAATTTATGACCTAATACAAAAACTTAAACATGATACCCAAGTTACCCCAAGGTACTCTTGGCACAATGACGAGTTTTTCTATAAAGGTCGATTGTATTTAAGCAAACAATTGACACTTAAATCCAGGGTGCTCTATGAGTTTCAAGATTCTACAACAATAGACCATTCAGGTTTTACCAAAACTTATGAACGGGTCAAATGATATTTCTTCTAGGATGGTATGAAACATGACATCCACACCTTTGTGGCCAAATGTGATATCAGTCAACACAATAAGGGTGAGACTGTCAAACCTCTTGGTATACTCCAAACACTTCCGCTTCCACCTACTATTTGGATGAATATTTCTATGGATTTCAATGTTGGCTTACCCAAATCAAGAAATAAGTCAGTCATTATGGTGGTAGTGGTTTTTCTTTCAAAATATGCTCATTTATATGCTCTTCAACACCCGTTAACAGAATCCATAGTGGCTCATTTTTTTATGGATAATATCTTCAAACTCCATGGAATGCCTCATTCTATTGTTTTTGACCATGATCCCATTTTTACCAACAATTTTTGGAAAGAATTATTCAGTCTCCAGGGAACTCATTTGCATCTCAAATAACTTATCATCTCCAGACTGATGGCTAAACAGAAGCGATCAACAAGTGTTTGGAAAAATATTTTAGGTGTTTTTCAACTTATAGACAACATCAGTGGGTTCAATGGTTACTCCTAGTTGAATGGTGGTACAACATCTCTTACCATACTTCCACTCACATGACTTCTTTTGAAGCAGTCTACGGACAAAATACATCATCATTTCTCCCATACATACTGGTGTCTCCAAGGTTCAGGAGCTTCACTGCAATCTTACCTTCTGCATGACCATTATCCATACTCTCAAAGAAAATTTGGTAATGGATCAAAACCGCATGAAGAAACATGCAGATCAAGGTCGTTCTGAATGTCAATTTTCTAAAGGGGATCAAGTGTTTCTCTGGTCTCCAACTATACAAACAGACTTCACTCAAATCCCAATAGTGTAAGAAACTTGCACCAAAATTTTATGTTCCTTATACTATTCTCAAACGCATGGGACCAGTGTCCCATTGGTTATATTTTCCTAATCACTCCAAGCTACATCATGTTTTTCATGTCTCATGCTTAAAGAAAGTGATTGGAACCAAATTCCATACCCATACCAACCTACCAGCATTGGATGAAGAAGTTTCTATTTGGTTGCAACCACAAGCCATCTTGGACCAATGAGAGAATCGTCTTCATCAACGCACCATCAAGGAAGTTTTGGTTCACTGGAAGGATACTCCACTAGAATATGCCACTTGGGAACCAAATACCATTCTGCAGCATGTTCTTCATCTTAATCCTTGAGGACGAGGCTCTTTTTCAAGGGGGATGGCATGCTAGGGACCTAACCCCTCACGTAGATAGAATAATATATTTTCCATGTAATAAAGGACGGCATTAGTTAATAAGTCCTAAATATATTTTCCATGTAATAAAAGATGAGATTAGTTAGTAAGGCCTATTTAATAATTTTGAACAAGTTAATGTAAGAATACTTAATAGAAAATTTTGCTTCTAGAAAGATCTTTCTCTAGAATGTTCTTTATAAGATAGAATTGGTATAAATAAAAGTAGGAGGCATGAGAAAGCTTGTCTTGAGAATTATTGTAATATATCTCTACTCTGCTGGAGGTTTCCCCCTCGAAGAGGCAAGTGGACATTTATTTGTTTGAATAAAGGTATTAATTTTGGTATTTCTCTTCTCAATATTTTGTTTTTCCATTGATATATGATGAATATTCATGTTTCTACACATTATATTACATCTGGTACTTTGCATTGCATGAATGACAAGACTTCCCATGTTGCCTCTTCCATTGGTAGGTTTTCCATTTGATGAGGTACTCAATAATTGCTTGATTTTGCAGTTTCTTGTTCCTTGTTTCAAGGATTGTGTATGGTTTTAGTATTAATTTCCATTCTTCTTTAATCTTTTCTAAAATATTTTGGACTAGGATCGTGTCATCAATTAAATTGTTTAAGGAAGAAACATGGAATACTAGATGTACACATGAAGATGGGGGAAACTCCAATTTGTAAGCCATACTTCCAATCCTCTGCAACACCTTATAGGGCCCATAATACTTAGGTGGTAATTTATTGTCCTTATTTTGTTGCTTGAGGGAAAAAAATTTACGTGGTTGTAGCCTCAAAAATACCCAATCCTCCACTTCAAATTCTCTTTCACTACGGTGTTGATATGCTTGTTGCTTCATCCTATTTAGTGTTATAACCAAGTTGTCCTCCAATCGTTTGGGAACCTCTTGTTGGTTCCATATGTGGTCCTCCACTGCTTGAAACTTTGAAGTCTCTTTCAAGGGTGAAGTCCCTTTCAAGGGTGATGTGATGAATGGAGGATGATATCCATAAAGTTCCATAAATGGGGACATTTTTTTATGAAGTATGGAAGGATGTGTTGTGCCACCATTCTGCCAAGGGAAACTACTTGAACCATTGCCTATGTTTATCAGATGAAAAGAAATGAAGATATCCTTCTAGACATTTATTCACAATTTCAAGTTTCCCATCGAATTGAGGATGGTAAGATGATATGTGAGACAAATAAGTACCCAAACAAGAAAATAATCCAATCCAAGGATTTCGAGTGAAGATTGGATCTTTGTCACTTACAATAATGTTGGGGATTCCATGTATCTTTTGAATTGTTTCCATGAATGTTATCGCTATTGTACTTTCTTTAAAAGGATGAAAAAGAGAGAAAAAAATGGGCATAATTTTTTCAGTGGATCCACTACTACCATGATGACATTCTTTCCTTCATATTTGGGTAAACCTATAATAAAATACATTGAAAATTCTTACCAACATTTTCTTGGTATAACTAATGGTTGTAGGAGACTTGGGGTCTTGATTGTATCTCCCTTATTATGTTGGTAGACCATACATTTAGCCACAAAATTTTGAACATCAATTTTAAGATGTTCCTAAAAAAAATCCTTATTGATCCTGTGGTAATTTTTTAAGAACCCTAGATATCCTCCTATAGGAGAAGTATGTGATTCCAAAAGGACCTTCTATTTGAGATGGGAATTCTTACATAAATATAGGCAATCTTGATACCATAGAAAATCATTCTTCCACACAAATTTATCTAATTCACTTGCATACCTTTTTAACTTGCTTCCATTCTATCCTTTATTCTTCCACCCAATCATATTATGGAATAGAAATAGCACATAGTAAAGCCTTTGTTTCTTCTTCTTTCCTTGAAAGTGCATCTAACACCATATTCTGTTTTCCTTTTTTGTAGATAATTTTGAAGTCATAACATATCATCCTTGTAACCCATTTTTATTGCTCTTATAAGTATAATTTTTAATCCAAGAGGTACTTCAAACTATCATGATCTATTTTTACTTTGAAGTGTCTTCCTATTAAGTAAGGGCATCATTTCTTAATTGTGTGTAGTATGGCCAAAATTTATTTTTCATAAATGGGTTTGACTAAGTTCCTTTTGTTACACATGATTTTGGTCACTTTGGTGATGTCTTAACAATGGTGTATTCAGGCTCCCAACAAGGAATTTTTTCCTGAGAAAAGTGGACCTTGTCTCCTTCCAGAAAACATATTTTCAAAGTGAGTTTGTAGGCTGCATATGACCTAGGGTGCGAGAATCCCTCATTCTCGCAGGCCACCTACACCTAGGGTGCGAACTTCTCACAGTTTTCTCCATACATAGGGTGCGAACCTGTTTTCAAGCTTGGAAAAGAGAAGAGGTCTCGAGGGTTCTAGAAGGGAATCTTCTAGAAAATGAGTTGGCATTCATATGGTTGTCATTTTACTGACTTCTCAGATTTGATGGGATCATCCTCATCCATGTAACCATCTCTCCTTCTCCTATATATTGAAAGGTCTCTCATGGAAAAGGTTAAGCAAGATTGAATGAAGAATTGATGTAATAATTGTGTGAAGAACCCTGCTTGGACAGAAGCTTGAAGGCTCTAATTGGTCTATCAAGAGGAATTGGATCTTCTTCATGCAAGTACAGAGAAAGTGTGTGTGTTGGAAC
The DNA here is from genome assembly GCA_009831015.1 of Picea engelmannii. Taxonomy (NCBI): domain Eukaryota; kingdom Viridiplantae; phylum Streptophyta; class Pinopsida; order Pinales; family Pinaceae; genus Picea; species Picea engelmannii. Next base: position 20,210 of record ML800379.1, on the reverse strand, counting down.
CAAGAGTCCCTGAAAGGAAGCTTTCGACATCAAGGCGATCAGGTTGTATCTTCTACTTTCAATTAATATGATACAGCAGCATGTCCCTTTCCCATAAAGTCACTCTTACTTTATTGTGTAATTCTTTGATCATATGCATAAGTTGACGTTGAATACATTTTGCTATCTTCACTTTGGTTGGTTTGTGTTGTCTTGGACTTGACCTCACGAGAGCACCGGAGTGAAGCAGGAGCAACAGAGACCTAAGGAAGTGATACAAAGGTATGTCACTTATTCCTCCTTATTAGCGGATTCAATGATCACAACTTAGGGAAAGAGTCATGTCCTATCCTGTTTTGTTCTAGATACAGGTGTATCTAGGGAGATCTATTAGTGTCCGCCCCTACCGATTAGTCCGATAACAAAATTGGCGACTCCAATGGGGATGCAACCAATTTTTTGGTGATTTTTGGGGTTTTTCCTTGGCCATTTACTCTTACCTTACCATTTTTCATTTTTATCAATCTCTGAGTCTTGAGGAGACCCTGACATACTCTCTGGGTCCAGAGGTTCCTTCAAATTTTTTGTCTTCTTTCCAAATTTTTCCTAGTTTCAGTCATTCCCACATTGAACCCTTTTATTGCCTGCGAGAACTACTGGAGTTCACACCCTATTGTGCAGTCCAGTGCAAACATCTTGCACTTTTCTTGTGACCAGCCTGCGAGAATGCTCCATTCTCGCACTGTACACTACTGCTTGCATGCGAACCCATTTTGCAAAATTTTGGGATTAAGGTCTTTTGTATGCCCAGATACCCAAATTTGTATGTGTGTCTGAAGAGAACTTCTTGGGCCACTGATTGATTGTTTCTTGACTTCGGATTTTGTGAATGATTAGTCTTCAAAAATCGACAGCACTTCTTGTTCATTTTTCTCAACTCTTGCCTCCTAACATTTTCTTAACAAGGGTATAATCTCGGGTCCTGAAATCTAAGTGCTTGTTTGGTTGGGAGTTGGTGATCAGTTTAAAAGTTGGTATTAATTGTCTTTTTCAATTGCTCATTGCTTGGAAAATTGTTGCCCGCATGCATTTGAAAAGACTAGTCTTGTCTGCTTGTTATGTTTGTCTTCATTGAAATATTGGTTTGGGATTTGTTGTATATTTATTTTCATTAGTTGTTGGTTTTTCTTAGTTTCACCACTGTTGTGTGGTTTCTATTGAAAGTTTAAAAAACTTTTTTCTTTTTAAAATCAATTTTTTATTTTGAAAATATTGGCATTCAATTGTTGAAATAGAACGAATAGAGAATTGGCATTGGTCGTGATTTGTTGATATTGCATTTTCAAAGAAGATTATATATCGTAGTTCAACATTGTTCTAGAAAACTCCTCTTTCCCTCCCATAAATAGGATTCATCGAACAAGAATTGATGTTTTTTTTATTCCTATCTATGCATTGTTGGGTCAGAGTTACACACAACATCAGTTTCATCTTCGTCTCCTTTGAGTAACAACAACCTTTAATAATATCGCACAGATTTTAAAATTTAACTAGTAACTCTTTTCTAGGACTCTATTACACCAACATTAGCTAGGCTAGAGCTTTGGAATAAGGCAAAGAGATACACTCTCCAAAGCACAAAACACACAATAGAATCTTGTGTTAAGGAGTGTCAAATTCCATTTGCAACATTTTGTCCTGGGAAGCCCTTCTCACACAAGGGTCAAACCCGAGGTCGCATTGATATTGACAGAGTTACTCACCCTGCTTCGTTGATATCGGTGTAGATATTGCATGTACTATGGGGGTCACTTGAAGGTATACCTACAATGATGAGCGGAAGCCTCTCAAGTTGATTTTGGGCTAGATACCCTGCCCTTGCGTGTGGATCAGACTGCCGACTATCCCCCTAGGATTTATTGTTGTCGGTGGTAACCTTAGTGGCCTATCTTCTTAGGGTCTTACACAAGGTGACTGGGAAGGGGAAAGTCTTCATGGTACCTGGAATTGAAATTGGCCAAACTCACTCGGGCTCCTTGGAGGGTATACCTACGATTATGTGTGGGAGCTTGCACCAGGGTGTAAGTTCGTTAAGCAGGTCGTCAACGTAAATTTTCCACACTAGCCTAGCCCCTTCTCATCTTGTTGTTGCGATGTTGGATTTCATCACCAACTAGTGACTTCGTAATTAGAAGGTCTTGTTAGCTTGGTGTTGTTTCCTAGATTTTTTACTAGCACATGTTGTTTGTTTACCCAAGTTGACCATAGAATTTTCTTTGTAAGTTTTTAACTCGTTCACAATTGACCCTCCATGTCGTTCATGTAGAATGCAAGGCTTTCCCCCAGAAAATATGGAAGGTTATCAACCCTTGCCTACCAGCTCACCGGAGGGCTCTCCTCAACAGAGTGAAGTCCAAGACGTCACCACTCCATAAGTGGAAAGAACTGATTCTCTAGAATGGTTTCGAATTACCAATTCTCAAGAGGACTTTCAACTTCATCCCGACTCTGAGAGACGTATTATGCGAGTAAATTCTTCTGGAGACTTGGTTGTTTTGTCTTCTAGATCACCGACTGGACCTTTTCCAGGACCTGAGGGTCAAGATCCTTTTGGAATACTGGCGTTTTTAGACAGGATCTCTTTGGCTCAGGAGCAGGCGTTGATATCACTGTCTCACCTGCGTTCCCTAAAACCTCTGACCTAGACACAATACCTTTTACTACTGCTTATTATTTTCCTGGTACAGAAGCTCCACGAGCTGACCACATCTTAACTCTCCCTTTACAAATGGTCCATTACACATATACTATGAGTCTTCACACCAGGATTACCACGGCTAGCCAAGACCCTATTGGTACACCTCTTTCACCCAGAGTCACCCTGACACTTCCACCCGGATACCATGCGTTGAATGCCACTATTCTTTTTCCTACGCACATCACATACGAAACTCCTGGTGGTCCCTCTTATTCTAGGCACTCTCCTCCCGATTTCATTCTGACACTTCCTCCACCCCCTTCTAGAGGACCTTTTCCATCCTCTATTGGAGGCGCTGATCCTAGTGGCACTATGTCGTCGTTCACACCAAATCACCAGATTCTTGTTGGTGGACAATTTCACCAAGGAGGCCCAACTCAACCCCCCCTTCCAGGGAAAATACCAATTGGAACACAACCCCCGATTGGAACACAACCCCTTATCGAAGCACAACCCCCACCGACCCCACCCTATGGACAAAACATACCTCCATCCTTGGCCCAATATTGGAACTATCTGATACAACATAATCCTCAATCGATTGGGGAGCAATAGCCTCCAGCTACATCTGTTATACCCCCTAGTATAGGCCAACCATATCCAGGTATGTTGAATCCTATTTGGGGCTCGACTGCTCAACCCCACGCCCCTGTTCAAGGATACAATCCCATGAGTTACTTTCCTCCACAAAAACCACTGAATCTTCCTGGGTCTTCACATTATATGCAGACTACTTATGGTCCCACTGGTTTGCCGACAAGACTCCCTCCCCAAAGCCACCAGTACCCGCATGTGAATAGACAGTTACCTTTTTTTATCCACTTTGGACCTCTCGGATTTGTCGAGGATTTTAAACGATCCGATTCGTCACTGTCCCCGATGGCCTGCCATACCGGCCAAACTACCATCCAACATCCCTAAATTCGATGGAAAAGTGGGAGAAGACCTGAAAAATCACGTAATGACTTTTCACCTTTGGTGCTCATCCAATTCCTTGATGGATGACTCTATTCGTTTACGCCTTTTTCAACAAACTCTCACGAGTTCTGCCGCGAAGTGGTATATAGAATTACCATGAGGTTTCTTCACCAACTTCAACACCCTCGCTATGGCTTTCCTCACCCACTACCATTTACCAATTCGCTATGAAACAGGGACCGAGATTTTGAGCTCTTTTAAACAAACCAAAGCCACTCATATCTCCGATCACATTCATGAATGACGACAGAGATGACGTCTCATCAAACTCAAACTTCCCGATTAGTTTTTGGCATAATGGTTCACGAAATCATTTGTGAATGACATCGGTCATGACATCGCCATGGGTGGAGTTGTCACAGAAGAACATGCCATTAGTTGTGCTTAATACCTTGACCTCGTTTACTCACAAACGGGTACTCTTTACGACTTACTCCCTGATGCACCTCGTCCTTCTACTTCTGCCACTTCAACTACTTCTACTGCTTCTCATGCGGCCAACGGTGTGATTGGCACTTTCCATGCCCAACCGCATTCCTTCCAAACCTCCAGCAACAACCCCAAACCCATTTCTTCTAATGTTCAAAATGTTATGTCTCCTACCCCTCCCACCGGCAAGACTTCTGAGGTAAATGTTGTTCAATCTATGCCCGCCGGAAAAATCAAATCCAGAAAGGGAAAGGGTAAGAATAAGGAGGATAAAAATAATTCGCAAGCATAAAGAACCAAAACACCACCTGTTGACGACAAGGATAAGCGCAAACCCCGATACCCTTGTCTTATCTGTGGTGATGATCACTACACTAAGGATTGTCCACAACAAGCCGAGGTTACTAAGTTCCTTCAAGGGACCTTGAAACCACCCACTCCGGTCGTATTGTCACAACCCTTCCCTTCTCAACAACAAACCCAATTGGTCATTCATGACCAACCCTCCCCCTCCAATATATCCTATGTCTTAATGTGTATGGGAGATTCAAAGCAAAACAGAATCACACTTACCACTCGAGCCAAAGATTATTCCTCCTCTAAAGAGAAAGTTGATGCTATACCTCCTTCATTGGTCCAACCATCTCCCATGATCCCACCTACCAATGGTCCTCTTCATCTCGAATGACCGAGCCTCGACACAGTTCTTCACCCTCCTCCAAAGGGCGTCATTCAAAAATCGGTTTTCAATCCTCATGCCCGTGCTGCCCAGAACTACAACATTGTTGAAGATCTGGCCCAAGCACCATCCATAATGTCATCCCTTGAAGTCCTTCAAAGTTGTCCTACACAACAGAAGGCATTGTTGAAATCTATCGGTGGAATCGACCCCACAGATACAAATTTAACAATTTTTGACTTGGAAGATCACATTCCAAGGTTACCCCCTCAAATCACATTCCAAATACAAGTTATTGTCTCCGACAAAAACATTTGTAGAACTGTTATCAATGAGGGTGCCTCGATGTGTGTCATGTCTATTACCTACTGGAAAGCCATCGGCTCTCCCTCTTTGACTGAATCCCACAACACACTCAAAGCCTTTAATGGCTCCGGTTTTAAACCTTACAGCGTCCTCCCTTCGTTGCCAATCACGTTAGAAGGAAAAATGGTCCAAGTTGAAGTGGAAGTCTTTGACGCTCCTCTCGATTACAATCTTCTACTTGGCCATAGCTGGATTGATTCCATGCGCGCAGTTGTGTCGAATCTTTTTCGTGTTGTGTGTTTCCCATATCAAGGAAAGGTAATTACCATCAACCAATTAGCCTTCTTTAACTCAGATACACGTACTGGAAATGTACCGTTCATCGCCAAACCCCCCCCCTGATATGAGAACATCGGTGTGGGTCTTCTTAAAGACTCCTCGTTAATGGGTACTTTCCCCATCCCACCACCTGATGTTCCACACCCATCTATCGCTTCAACCAACATGATCTCCACCTCTATTCACGGAACCCCTGTGTCTCATGACCCATGGATGGTACCCGACCCCAGCAATTATCTTCATTACAGTGACAAAATTCCATTGAGCCCGGTCAAATCCACCTATCAGGCCATTCAATCGGCAACTCCTTCTACCCCCTCTCTTGGTGATTTATCTCCAGATTCGTTCTGCGTCATTTTTCCCATGGATGAAATGATTATGTCTCTTATGGAAGACACCCCCTGGGATGATGGACATCATCGTTCCATCCTCTTCCTGGAACAACACACCATCGACAGCTACCAATGGATCTCGACCCCGTCGACCGTTGTCGTCATTTCCATTGTTCCCGAGTCTACACACGATGTGTTTTCCAAAGGAAACTTAAGCAATATCTCACCCACCATTCCCCTCGACATATCCATAAAACCTGGAATTGTCGAAAATGTGCACATCAGAGCTTCGTGTTCCCCTGACAAAATCATCACCTACAAGTCACTTTTCAAAAAAAATCATGATGTCTTCACCTGGAGCTATGAAGAAATGTCGGGTATTGACCCCGACATTGTGATACATGAGATCAAGACATACCCAGATGCTAAACTCGTCCGGCAATGCTTTCGTCTGGTCCACCCACGTAAAGCGGTTGTTATCAAGCTTGAAGTCAAGAAACTTCTCAAAGTCGGCTTTATTTACCCGGTGGCTCTCACTGACTGGGTTTCCAATCTTGTCCTGATCAACAAGAAACAAGGCACAATTCACGTGTGCGTTGATTATAGGGATACTAACAAAGCATGTTCTAAAGACAACTTTCCTACCCCCTTCGTCGACCAGATTGTCGACGATTGTGTCGGAAGTGAAATCTTCTCTCTGATGGATGGTTTCTTCGGATATAATCAAATCAATATTGTTCCCGAGGACCAACACAAAACCGCTTTTATTTGTCCTTGGGGCACTTTTGCCTATCAAAAACTTCCATTCAGTCTAAAAACGTTGGCGCAACCTTTCAACATGCTATGTCTTATGCCTTCCATGATATCAAGCACATCGTGCAGCCATATCTTAATGACTTACCCGTTCATTCCATACACCAGATTGATCATCCACTACACCTCCGAGCCATTTTCCTCCGATGTCAGTTCTACCATATACGCTTGAATCCTCACAAATGCATTTTCTGCGTATAATCTGACCAACTTCTAGGCTTTATTGTTTCACATCAAGGGATATGGGTAGATCCTTTGAAGGTCGAGGTGATTCTCAATCTCCCTCCTCCTTCTTCACTTCGCCAGTTACAAAGTTTGCAAGGGAAAGCAAACTTTCTTCGTCGTTTCATCCCAAACTATGCCAAGATAACTCTTGGATTTATGCAACTACTGAAAAAGGGGTCCAATTTCGTATGGGATACCATCGCAAAAAAAGCTTTTGACTCTCTGAAACTGTCCCTGACACGTGCTCTGCTTCTTTTTCCCCCTGATTACAGTTGCGATTACTTCCTCTACCTCGCAGCCTCGGATTACACCATCGCTATGGTTCTCGTCTAGGAGGATGATTCTCATGACGAACATGTCATCTATTACTTGAGTCAAAATCTAACACCTACCGAAACCAAGTATTTACATGTCGAAAAACTGGCCTTGGCAGCCATCCAAGCAGTTCAACGTTTCCGACACTATATCCTCTCTCGCAAGATTACGGTAATTTCTACCTGCAACCCTATGCAACACATTCTCACACGTCAACTGCTAGGGGAAAATACTCCAAATGGATCGTGATACTCCAGGAGTTTGACTTGGAATTTGAGCATGCTAAGTCCAATAAATCCTTAGTGTTTGCTGAGTTGATATGCAACTTTCCCTACTCTGAGACGAAAAAGGTGGCAGCCGATTCATTACCTGATGAATCCCTTTTCCTGATTAGTTCCAATGATATTTGGTACGGAGATATCATCATATATCTCCAAACCCAGACTTTCCAGCCCAATTTGTCTAGTACTGATCGCCGTCGAATATGCTACCAAGCCTGTCAGTACATTATCCTCGGCGATACCCTTTATCGTCTTGGGATCGACTCTGTTTTTCAACGCTACCTCACGTTTGACGAGGTCGAGAAAGCCCTAAATGACTGCCATTCTGGAGCTTGTGGTGGTCACATGTATGGGTATGCCACTGCCCAGAAAATCTTGCGAGATGGGTATTTTTGGCCCTCTTTATTTAACGATTGTATAATTGTCGTCCAAAAATGCCACGCTTGCCAAACCTACAACCATAAAATACGATCACATCTCGCTCCTCTTCACCCTGTGGTCTCCGTTGGTCCTTTTGCGAAATGGGGTATCGATTTCATGACATGTCACCCTCACTCAGCCGGGGGGCATGGATACATTATTGTAGCCATAGAATATTTTATGAAATGGGCCGAGGCGATGTCGACATTTGACAACACTGGAAAGACCATGACATTATTCATATTCAATCACATCATAGCTCGTTTTGGTGTTCCTCAGGCTATCGTCACCGATCACAGTAGCCACTTTAGAAACTTCATGATGTCTGAACTCACTGAAAAGTTGGGTCTTTTCCATGAAAAATCAACACCCTATTACACACAAGCCAACGGCCAAGTCGAAGCGATTAATAAAGTCCTCATCACCATGCTTTGACGAATGATAGGGATTCACAGAACGAGTTGGAACACAATGTTGTTTTCATCATTGTGGGCTTACTGGATGTTCGTTAAGTATGCTACTAGGTTTACACCATTCCAATTAGTCTATGGTCTAGAATCCATCCTGCCGATTGAATGTGAGATACCCTCCCTAAAACTAGTCGTTGAACTCCCACCAAACACTTCTGTCGAAGAAGCACGTCTATTGTATCTCATGCGATTGGACGAAACTCGACGCGATGCTACCCTAGTCATAGAAGCCCAGAAGAAACGTGTCAAGGCCCAATATGACAAACATGTCAAGCCTCGCGTTTTCTCCAAAGGTGATCTGGTTCTCCTTTACGAACAAGATCGGGATATGCTAGGAGCTAGAAAATTTGAAGCCATGTGGCGAGGTCCTTACATCGTTAGACGAGTGCTGGAGAAAGAAGCTTGCGAGTTAGTAGATTATGATGGTATCCCTTTGAGTGAACCCAAAAATGGGTTGTACTTAAAGAAGTACTATGCCTAAGATCACCTGTGCATGAGTACTTGTATTTTATTGTATCATACTTCTTGTGTGTTACTGTAGTATGATTTTTCGTTATCTGGTCTCTGCCCTTATGCTACATTGTGTTTGGTTTCCAGATGTCAGAGTCTTCACTACCCCACATTGGCTTCACTGATGGCGCTAGCCGTAGTACCCAGAACCTTGCTTCTGCTGCTTGGGCAATTTACGCTCCTACAAATGAACTTATCACTCTACGAGGTGTGTGTCTCGGTCGTGCGACCAACAATATTGCAGAGTATAGCGTTGTTATCGAATTGTTGATTGATGTTATCTCGCTTGGTATTTGTCACTTGGTTGTACGACTCGATTCACAGCTAGTAGTACTACAGTTAAGTAATGTCTATGCTATTTGAAGTCATACTTTATTACAGGTATATTTATGAATTCGCCTCTTGGAACGTTATTTTGATTATATTGAGTATCAGCATATTCCTAGATGTCTAAATACATTAACTAATGCATTGGCTAACTATGTATTAGACAGACATTTGGGCCATTTATAAACCAATCACANTTTGAGTGAACCCAAAAATGGGTTGTACTTAAAGAAGTACTATGCCTAAGATCACCTGTGCATGAGTACTTGTATTTTATTGTATCATACTTCTTGTGTGTTACTGTAGTATGATTTTTCGTTATCTGGTCTCTGCCCTTATGCTACATTGTGTTTGGTTTCCAGATGTCAGAGTCTTCACTACCCCACATTGGCTTCACTGATGGCGCTAGCCGTAGTACCCAGAACCTTGCTTCTGCTGCTTGGGCAATTTACGCTCCTACAAATGAACTTATCACTCTACGAGGTGTGTGTCTCGGTCGTGCGACCAACAATATTGCAGAGTATAGCGTTGTTATCGAATTGTTGATTGATGTTATCTCGCTTGGTATTTGTCACTTGGTTGTACGACTCGATTCACAGCTAGTAGTACTACAGTTAAGTAATGTCTATGCTATTTGAAGTCATACTTTATTACAGGTATATTTATGAATTCGCCTCTTGGAACGTTATTTTGATTATATTGAGTATCAGCATATTCCTAGATGTCTAAATACATTAACTAATGCATTGGCTAACTATGTATTAGACAGACATTTGGGCCATTTATAAACCAATCACAACACATGTATCACATAACAAAATATAAGCCGGTAGAAACCATATATATGTATATAACGATCAAAAGTTTGTTACAAAAAAGTTATGTCCGAGGACCAAAATTTCAAAATCTTAAGTTTGTAGCTTCTACAAAGTAATGTCATGGGTGATGCTCGCAATAACACACGACTGCTCGGGAAACCCTATGAAGCAGTCGGCCAATAGACTCTGACATGCCCACCTATGGCGCTGGTAACGCCGAGGGACCTCTCCAATAGGCATGTCTGGAATGTCAGCAGTCAACCCCTCTAAGTTTTTCTCCACTGCCTCATAATCTTTAGCGTCCCATCGTGGCATTGGAGCCACCTCTCCTCGTCATTGAATAGGAGAGGTACCCGGAGGTCAATAAGGCCCCACGTCTGTGTCATCAAAAAGAGTTTGTAATTAGATCTTGGACAAACATAAAAACATTGTATATGATAAAACTCACAAAAACATTTAAAAAGGGAAAAAATGTGTGTACTTCTTACCTAGATCTCCCCACTGAGCATCCTCAAGTAGGGCCAAATCTGGATCCCTTCAGAAATCCAACCCGGCATAGGCATAATCGTCAACCATCAACATCTGTGGCCTCAACCAGTCAAAGAAGGAATCATTGTATTTGATGATAGGCCCAGCTACGTGTCGGGCCATGAGGTTGCACCACCTCAACATCCTCGGATCTTGTGGGGTCGGTAAACCCCACTCAACCTGTAATCTTAGAAAGGGGACCCTCTCGAGAAAGAAGGACACCAAAAGTGATCCGTACCTGAATTGTTTTAGATTACCTCTCCTGCATTTTGTCAATTGCCTCTTTATGTTACGAAGGATTGCATCTGACTAGTTAAAGACTCGAGGCTCAGTACACTCTATGACGTACTGAAAATAGCTCTGGAGAGCCATGTGTGGAGTAGCACTCCCATCCATAAGAGAAATGGTGAACAATATAGTGTGAAGGGTCAAATCTTGGACCCCCAAATGGCCACCTTTCCTTTTCTTCTTTCTACCTCTGGAACACAGTACTGATGACAATACTCACTCATAGGCAGCCCACCACCTTGGCTACCGATCAAGCTAGCATGGTACCCACACCGTGACAGTCCTGATAGGAAGTAAATTTCCTTGATATCCAAAGATAATGTGTGGACCCCCACATGGAATACTTGTTGTTCCACGTCCCACATATGAACGAGGTACTCCAACAACCTGACTTGAGCCCTCATGCCCGAGATCCGAAAGAATTTCAAGAGACCACAGTCTCGAAGAGTGGCAACGATGCCTGGGTCATTCCTGACAATAGCATCATCCTCTTCATGTTCTCTTTCGTGCCACTCCAGCATCGTGATGGTTAAATGACTGCACAAGAACCATAAGAAGAGAGTCAACAACTCATTTCAAGCCTTGGCATATTTTTCATTGAGCAAAAATCAAAGTAAATTTTCATTTTTCAGCCCTCGTAGGTGCCCCTTTAGCACAGTGCAAGGTTCTTGCAGGTGCCTTTGGGGCCACCTGCGAGAATGATGCATTCTCGCAGGTCCCGTATGGCTAGCCTGTGAGAACGCCTGGGCACAAGTTTTGGCCCTAAAACAAACTCAAAAACTCAAAATTTGCCAATGAAAACAAAAAATTGAACCATGAAAACATAGAAGACATAGAGATTACCTCGTTGACGGAGATGGTTTTCCAAATGGTTGCTTGTACCTTCCGCAATCAAGCACTGAAATTCAAGGGCAAAAGAGGGGTTTTGGGCACAATTCTTGGCAAAGTCACAATGACTATGGTAAAAGTCCTTTTACCCACTTATATTTACTTTTTACCATATATGTTGATTTTTATATTGTTTTATTCATCAAACCTAATGCCTAATAGCCCTATGAGTGCGAATTTTTGCAGATATAACGACTTTGAAGTCTACATGAAGGAGTATGGATATTTTCTCTTTTTCGTCGCATGCTTAATTGTTTTTTATGGTTTTTAGACAAAACCTCGAGCTTGGTCTTTGTTCGTTCTCACGCTCGAAAATACATGAGAACGTAATCGAGCACACTTTTATCACTTTTTCGAGCTTATCAAGTTTATACGAAAAAGGAACCCCCTGGAGTTCTCTTTAAGCTCTTTTCAGACTCTCCAAACATGAAAAGATTGTCGAGCAATCTTTTTCTTTTCACGTTGATTAAAGTATCTGAAGAAAGTGTCTGTTGAGCGATAATTTATCTCTTTTTTGGTCTCATCAGACTACTTTACGAAAAAGGAACGGAGAGAGTTCTCTTTTGAGTGTTTTTCCAGACTCTATAATCATGAAAAACCTTCGAGTTTTCTATCTTTGGACTCATTAAACAAACATCGAAAGACCCGTAATGGGACCGAACCACTCCTTCCTAGGGTTCGTTAAACATACTCCGAAGGACTCACCCGAAGGACTCATCCGAAGGATGAGCTTACATCAACAAGCATATGTTATCCTCCTCAAGCTTGCGTAAAAACAAAGAGGTACTCACCAGAAATAGTGGGGGGGAATTTGGGAAAGGAATGTGTTTTCGTATTCCTATTATTGGCAGTAAGTGTCGCTCTTGAACATGACACCCCCTATTCATTATTGGAAGCCGGTTTGGGAAATCCATTTGTCTCTCATTCGACTTGTTACAAGGTCATATCATGAGTTGTCTCTAAGTCAGTGCTACCAAATCCCTGGTCGTGTCATTCATGTGTTCAAGAGAAGTTCATCTAAAACCTTTATTTGAGTCGGCCATCTGTAGTTGTCCATTCTTACCAAGTCGGCATTCCCTGTGTCTATTGTCATCTATATTCATACTCTGTTTCACCTTCAAAATTTGTTACTCATTTCATGTCATTGATGGGGGATACATCAAGGCCCTCCTGTGACGAGTCTTGTCCTGTCGACTCCAACTCATTATCCGAAAACAAAACTTAGAAATTGTTTGGTACCTTGGAACTTGCATGCCTCAATGGCAGGTTCTCTCACTTTCGACAGTGGGTTTTCATCATTGACCCCTGATCGGGAGATTTCATTGAATGTTCAACTTCAACTCATTTATTCACATTGATTGGATTGTACTAGTGTACCTTGGGATTCATTGACACTAATGGTGATTTCCCTCTCACTTGTTAACAGTTTCATCAATGACCGGTAATCAAGTGGTTTCTACCATGTTCGACTTCGGCACATGTAATCACATGGCTAGATTCGTACTTTCAGGTGATGGGATTGAATACCCTGGATTTCATCTTTTTGATCCAGGCTGCGATGGAGTATGTATGATTTTCATCGACACATAGATCCACTTTGTATGTCATGTGGCTATGTCGTCCTAATTTGAGTCTTCTCGCATAGATCCACAGTGTATTCCTGGTGGCTATGTAATATTTTTGACGGCATGGATCCACGGTGTATGATTGGTGGCCATGACCCACATTCATGATGTCATCCATTTGTGGTCTAAGTATGGGAATGCCTACCTCATAACTGGTATTATATTCTGCAGGTGCTTGGTTGTTTGCAGGTTTCCGATTAGGTGCACTCCTGGTTTCCGACACACACACATAGTTTACAAAGTATTTCGGCTGTCACTGATTCTGGCCTCATACTTTGGTGGGAATTTTGTTACACATGATTTTGGTCACTCTGGTGATGTCTTAACAATGGTGTATTCAGGCTCCTAACAAGGAATTTTTGCCTTAGAAAAGTGGACCTTGTCTCCTTCCAGAAAACATATTTTCAAAGTGAGTTCGTAGGCTGCATATGACCTAGGGTGCGAGAATCCCTCATTCTCACAGGCCACCTACACCTAGGGTGTGAACTTCTTGCAGTTTGTTCCATACATAGGGTGCGAACCTATTTTCAAGCTTGGAAAAGAGAAGAGGTCTCGAGGGTTCTAGAAGGGAATCTTCTAGAAAATGAGTTGGCATTCGTATGGTTGTCATTTTACTGACTTCTCGGATTTGATGGGATCATCCTCATCCATGTAACCATATCTCCTTCTCCTATATATTGAAAGGTTTCTCATGGAAAATGTTAAGCAATATTGAATGAAGAATTGATGTAAGAATTGTGTGAAGAACCCTGCTTGGACAGAAGCTTGAAGGTTCTAGTTGGTCTATCAAGAGGAATTGGATCTTCTTCATGCAAGTACAGAGCAAGTGTGTGTGTTGGAACCAAGAGTCCCTGAAAGGAATATTGCGACATCAAGGCAATCAGGTTGTATCTTCTACTTTCAATTAATATGATACAGCGACATGTCCCTTTCCCATAAAGTCACTCTTACTTTATTGTGTAATTCCTTGATCATATGCATAAGTTGACGTTGAATACATTTTGCTATCTTCACTTTGGTTGGTTTGTGTTGTCTTGGAATTGACCTCACGAGAGCACCGGAGTGAAGTGGGAGTAACAAATACCTAAGGAAGCGATACAAAGGTATGTCACTTATTCCTCCTTATTAGCGGATTCAATGATCACAACTTAGGGAAAGATTCATGCCATGTCCTGTTTTGTTCTAGATCCAGGTGGATCTAGGGAGATTTGTTAGTGTCTGCACCTACTGATTAGTCTGATAACACCTTCCTTTAATTTGGTTGATTTCAAAGGCAAGGGGCCTTCCTTCTTGCATTAAAATTGCATCAATGCCATGGCCCGAGGCATCACACTCCACAATAAAAAAAAATTGTGAAGTTAAGTGTGGCCAGGACATGAGTCATACACATAGCCTCCTTAAGTTTTTCAAAATATTTGGTTTCTTCTTGAGGCCAATAAAATGATTCCTTAGTTAATAATGTTGTTAGAGGTTCTTGTATTTGACCATAATTCTTGATAAAATTGTGGTAATATCCTATCAATCCTAAGAATCCTCTAAGTTTCTTGAAGGTTTTGGGGATTGGAAATTCCATCATATATTTAATTTTGGTAGGGTCCACTTTGAAAACTTCATGAGATACAATATGACCCAAATATTCCACTTCTTGAACTTCAAAGGAACACTTGGAAGGATTTTTGTATAGTTGTTTCTCTTCCAATAGTTTTAAGAACCTATGAACATGTAGTACATGTTCTTCCCAAAAATTTCTAGAGATTAGTATGTCGTAAAAGAATACTAAAACAAATTTTCTAAGGAAGGGTTTGAAAATAGAATTCATCAAGATTTGGCATATTGAAGGCGCATTAGTAAGTCCAAATGGAATAAACAAAATCCATAATAACATTCATGTGTTCTAAAGGCTATTTTGAGAATGTCTTCTTTCCTCATTCTAATTTGATGATATCATGAATAAACTTAGTAAAGAAAAATGCTCCATTCAATTCATCTAATAATTCATCAATGACAAGAATAGGAAACTTACCTTTGATGATCATTTTGTTGATATGCATGTAATCTGGATGCATATTCCATGAGCCATTCTTTTTTGTAACAATCACAACTGGTAAAGAGAAATCACTTTATCTAGGTTGAATGATTTCAACCTCTAACATTTCTTGAATCACATGCTCAATCTCACTCTTATGTGTATATGGATACCTGTAAGGCATAATGTTAGGTGGTACACTTCCTAGTTGCAAATTAATAACATGTTCATGATATCAATCAGGTGGAAGACCCTAGACATCTCTCCAAATACTTTGGAATGATTGTTGATAAATTTTTGGAGATCAACTAGACAAAATGATACAGATGTTTGAACAAATAGGGAGAAAAAATGTGAAATTACAACATGGTGCCCCTTTTTGAGTAATTATGTCATGTTGTTAGAGATTATGACTTTAGAGGGTTTCCCTTGGATACCTTTAATCTCAATTTCCTTACCTTCTGAGGAAAATCTCATGAAAAAATCTTGAAAATTAAGGGCCATTGTTCCCAATGATTATAACTATTGGATCCCTAATACAACTTCAACACCACCCAATTGGATTGCAATCATGAGACTATCCAATAAATAATCACCCATATTGAGCTTAATACTATTCAGCTTGATCTCTTATATCTCTAGATCTTGTGATGGTTCCAATTATTGATCTTCTTCCTCTTCATAATCTATGTAGAATAATTTATTCTCACCCCATTTATGCCCCTTACTATACCTTTTGTCACAATTGAAACATAGTCCATTTTTTATACTTTCATCCATTTGTTGAGGTGTCAAACTTGTCAGTTGAGTGAGGTTAGGAGAGGAAACACGATGCTCTCTATAGTTGTCAGTGACCACTCTTCTAGTAGCCATATTTTTACTTTCAACTTTGCTTGCCATACTGAAAGCATTCTCTATGGATTTAGGTTCCAAAAGACAAACCTCATGTTGGATGTTATCCTTTAAAGTGTCAATAAATAGATCCAACAAATTATCCTTTGAGATGTTTTTTACCCTGAGACTTAGTTTTGGAATTGTTGAATGTGTTTTGTAATTGGAGCTATGAAATAGCACATTCATTCGTGAGATATTGAACAATACCTCTAATTTTAGTAAATATTGAAAAATACCTCCCTAAATTCTTTTTTTGAAACCCCCCTCCCAATACATATATTCAATTTAAAAATTAAAAATACAAAATTACTAGATATTGTAGATATCCATTTTTTTGTGGAAAATTTAATGCCCCTTTTTGTATATACCCCTACCACTTAGGCCGAAAAAAATTCTTATAGGCCTAAAAAACAAAAATAATCCGAAAATATGAACACAAGTGCAATGACATCCCAACATAGGGATACACAATTATATTAAAACATACAAGGGTTCAAGGGCTTAGTGTTATACCACTTTCACTAAATTATTCAATCTAATATATTACGATGAAATATGACCCACATCAAGTTGTACCTCTTTTCCCCTTAGACTCTTTTTCCCTTAGATATTTGATCTTATGGACATTTTAAGAAAAAATATCTACCTATCTATCTATCTATCTCGTCTTTGAAATAATATTTAAGAAAGTTATCTACCCGATAACCCATTCCTATTTTATTATCATCTAGACTCAAAGGCACTCTCATTAGGAGAGATGTGACAGATTGTGATCCCAGGGATCAATTTGACCTTGGGGAATTCTTGCTATCATTTATATAGAAATGAGTCCTTTCTTCCTTGTACTATATCATTGTATTATGAATTTTCATATATTAATATTAAATTTGGATGTAACACCAATAAGATTATTTACATTTGAGAGATTATACCCATTTTTCCAAACAATAAACCTAATTGGTTAGATGAGCTCAATAAATATGGGGTAATCATAATCATCCATCTGCAGTGAAGAAATGAAAGCATACACATCCCCATGAGGCTATGTGAAGGTATCATATACGTAATTCTCCCAGGTTGTAATATGTTCATGTACATATGATTTATAGGCTTGTAGGGGGATAGAACACGTTAGAAAAAAATACATCGTAGATATAGAACACGTTAGAAAAAAAAGTATAGGGGGATAGGAATCCATGAGAGGGAAAGGGGGCCAATGGCTTAAGGATAAGGGGCTAAGATAAGGAATATAATATTATATTCCAAAGTCATAAGACATAATGAATATAATATTTCCTAAGTTCCTAAGTATGGGGATGGGTTTCGTAAGGAAGGGAGCATGGTTCTTGGGTGCCATGTGTCAAAATAGAGGCATCCATATAAAAAGTCAAGTCTTAGTGGAAAATTTAGGCATTCCATCATGAGTACTTTCCATTCTATTCTCGAGGTGTGGGTTGTCATATTGGGGAGCCACTAAGATGAGATTTTCCTATGAAACTTGTGAATCCTAGGTGGGACTCTATGTACAATTCTCCTTGGGTTTCCTTGGGTAGGATGGAGCCCTAGGGGGGTAATTGTGTGGGTAGGATTTCCTAGTGTGTGAGGCTTAGAGGGTGCCTAAAGAATCCATTATTACAGTTGGATTTCAGAGATCTGCATCTCTGAGACTTCTTGTTCGGCATGTGCTAGATCCTTAGAAGGGAAGTGGGATGACTTGAAGGACTATGGTGTAGAGAATGGGGTACACTTCCTTGGGTCATGTAGGTTGAGGGGAATGATAGTGTGGTTGGAATTGGTGCATGATTTTGATAACTTGTCCTAGCCATTGCTTGTATTGACTATGAGACCTAGTTGGATTAGGTAGTTTTTTCCCTTATTGAGAGAGCTAGAGAAGCAAGGTCTATGGTTGGGTGGAATATCTAAGGTTTTTAACCAATTGGTGCTTTCATTAAAGATAAATTCTCTTTATGATATGTGCTTTTATGCTGTGTATTTTGTGTATTTGCATGCTTAATTTTTGTTATGTTGTGAACAATTACATTTATGTATTTTTATGTCATTATGAATGGTATTTCATACTGTATCATCTGTAGGGAATATTATAATTAATGGTATTTGAGTTGTTAATTTATGGAAATATGAGCAAGGTTGAAAGAATTAAGAAAATGTACAATTTGTATAGAGTTGGAACTGTGGTAATGTGGCTCAACATGGATTCTAGGTGCATTACATTGTTATGGTGAAATTGAAAAGAAATTTGGTGAAACTAGTGCCTCGCCATTCCAACAACACAGGGGTGGTTGGGTATGTTATAAATATGTTGTGTGGTGATATTGGCTTCCCTGTCATTGTAAAAACCTGTAAACCATTGTTCTCCCAACTAAAATCACCCACTCCAAAAGAGCCCCAAATAGTGAAAAATTAGGGTTTGCGAGAGAGCCCCTTGAATAGGTGAACACATATACCCTTAGATATGGGATCAAGCTGTGGGATTTTATGAATGCATAGAACCAACCTACAAGAAAGCAAACCATAAAAAATTATATACAAAACCATGCATACACGAATACAAATAAAATGGGGATTATAACAAATAATTCATATAGAGGTATGTGACACATGGGATTTGGTTCTCAATCTCATTTCCATATGAAGGAATCTAGTGATCTCAATAAGGCACCAAGATATGACCCCACTGTCGATTTTTTCTTTTGAAAGAGAGTTTCACCATTATTGATTGTGCATTGAATTATCACCCAACAATACATCACCCAATACCTATAACACCTCTACAATACCTATAAACTCTGCTTGCCTCGTGTACCCCCCCCACCAATAGTCATAAACCTACTTCAATTAAAAAATACATCTTCCCCTTTAATATAAAACAATATATTAACTTGATTTTTCTTCATTTTAAAAACCCATTTATGAATGAATGTGGTAGGATATTGGCCAACAATTGAAGCCACTATGTTTGAGGCAATCTTCACATCATTGTAAAGATATTGAAGTGTAGAACAATGTCGATCGGTTTGGAGCTAAGCGTACAAATTTATGACCCAAAAAATGGTCATTATAAGGCCTCAAATAGGCTCTAGAAGGTTCTAAACCCAAAATCACTAATGTGGGACCTACCCATAAAATGACTCCTACAAACCAATGGGTAAAATCATGAATCTGGGTGTCTATTTTCCTTGTTTTTTGAGAAAATAAAATACATTTTCAGAAGTTTTTCAACTTCTAGTAAACAAAAGTATTTTATTTTTATTTATAATTGCACTTTATAGTAAAAACAAAACTTGTCATGAATTTTGTTAGCTTTCTATTGACTCTTTTTGAAAAAAAATTATTGACATTTTATATGTGAATTTAGCGATTGTTTGATAGTATTTTCCTTTAAAGTGAAGGGATTGATAATGAATTATTTTTTTAGACACAAATGTACTCATTATTGAACTTGTGTTTATGAAAAATGAAATATGTTGCAACAATCTGAAGAGACTATATTCAAGTATGACTATAGTTTTGAATTTAACAGATGAATATTATAATTTCTACAATTTTTTGAATTTGACCAATCCGAAAAAGTTGTAGATTTTAAACATGTTAAGCGAGACTCTGTGTATGTGATTTAATTTTGATTTAAAAGTAAAATCTAAAAATACCCTTTTGAAGAGGACAACGAAAGGTTCTATAATATAAATTTTCCATAATTTTCGACAGCGTATTATTGTAGATATTGATTTTTCAATTTACTGAATCATTATGTCATCTAAAAAAAAACTTCAGACATTTTTTATAAAATTAATTAAAAATGCTAAAAAACAATTAAATTGAATACAAATTGTATCAAATGAAAATCCATTCAATTCTAAAAATGTTTGTATTAGTTATGAAACCAAACTAACAATATTTGAAGGAGTCCACTCCTACAAAAGTTGGACTAAGCTGAAGAGAAGTGACAATTTTTTGAAAAGTG